>CM055906.1:42173391-42415891 GCA_029582155.1 Panopea generosa | reverse complement strand
AAACATGTATCTTGGTTAATATATACAGACCTATGCATTTTAGTTAATATAAGCATATACATGTATCTTGGTAAATATATATAGACCTATGCATTTTGATTAATATGAGCATACACGTGTATCTTGGTTAATATATACAGATATATGTATCTTGGTTAATATAAGCATACATATGTATCTTGGTTAATATATACATACATATATATCTTTGTTAATATAAGCATACACATGTATCTTGGTTTATATATACACAGACCTATATACATGTATCTTGGTTAATATAAGCATACATATTTATCTTGGTTGATATATACAGACCTATGTATCTTGGTTAATATAAGGAAACACATGTATCATGGTTAATATATACAGACCTGTGCATTTCGGTTAATATAAACATACACATGTATCTTGGTTAATATATACAGACCTATGTATCTTGGTTAATATAAGCATACACATGTACCTTGATTAATATATCAGACATGTGCATTTTGGTTAATATAAGCATATACATGTATCTTGATTAATATATACAGAGCTATGTATCTTGGTTAATATAAGCATACACATGTATCTTGGTTAATATATACAGACGTATGTATCTTGGTTAATATAAGCATACACATGTATATTGCTTAATATATACAGACTTATGCATTTTGGTAAACATAAGCATACACATGTATCTTGGTTAATATATACAGACCTATGCATTTTGGTTAATATAAGCATACACATGTATCTTGGTTAATATAACCATACACATGTATCTTGATTAATATATATACAGACCTATGTATCTTGGTTAATACAAGCATACACCTGTATCTTGGTTAATATATACAGACCTATGTATCTTGGTTAATATGACCATACATATGGATCTTAGTTAATATATACAGACCTATGTATCTTGGTTAATACAAGTATACACATGTATCTTGGTTAATATATACCGAGCTATGTATCTTGGTTTATATGAGCATACACATGTTTCTTGGTTGATATGGACATACCTATGTATCTTGGTTAATAAAACCATACACATGTATCTTGGTTAATACATACAGACCTATGTATCTTAGTTAATATAAGCATACACATGTATCTCGGTAAATATATACAGACCTATGTATTTTGGTTAATATAAACATACACATTTATCTTGGTTAATATAAACATACACATGTATATTGGTAAATATATACAGACCTATGCATTTTGGTTAATATAAGCATACACATGTATCTTGGTTAATATATACAGACCTATGTATCTTGGTTAATATAAGCATACACATGTATCTTGGTTAATATATACAGACCTATGCATTTTGGTTAATATAAGCATAGATATGTATCTTGGTTAATATATACAGACCTATGCATTTTGGTTAATATAAGCATACACATGTATCTTGGTTAATATAAACATACACATGTACCTTGGTTGATATATACAGACCTATGTATTTTGGTTAATATAAGCATACACATGTATCTTGGTTGATATATACAGACCTATGTATCTGTGTTAATATAAACGTACACATGTTAATGGTTAATATATACAGACCTATGCATTTTGGTTAATACAAGCATACACATGTATCTTGGTTAATATAAGCATACACATGTATCTTAGTTAATATATACAGACCTATGTATCTTGGTTAATATAACCATACATATGGATCTTTGTTGATATATACACACCTTTGTATCTTGGTTAATATAAGCATACACATGTATCTTGGTTGATATATACAGACCTATGTATCTTGGTTAATATAAGCATACACATGTATCTTGGTTAATATAAGCATACACATGTATCTTAGTTCATATATATATACAGACCTATGTATCTTGATTAATATAAGCATACATATGTATCTTGGTTAATATATACAGACCTCTGTATCTTGGTTAATATAAGCATACATAAGTAGCTTGGTTGATATTTTCATACATATGTAGCTTGTTTGGTATTTACATACATATGTACCTTGGTTTAAGGTCTGAAGGGTCTGATGTTGGCTTCCATGATGGCGGCCTTGATGAGTTCTTTGACTTCCGTTTTCAACAGTTCCAGTACCATATTTACTATGGACATTTGGCACAGAATCAGACCGGGAGCCAGCGATGGGGAATTACTCGTGGTTGGCAGGTGATTTTGTTTTATAAATAAAGGCTGATAATGATAAGGAAACAACAGGCAGGCAGGCAGACAGAGTAAAAGTATGGTAAATGTTTCAAGGGAGGTTAAAAAGTAAAAAGTAAAAGTTTCAACTTTAAACAATGGAAATGGGCGTCACAATATCGGCATTTTACTATATAACGTATTGCGAAATGTTGATTGTTCAAAATGTGTGCTTTTTCACATATTTACCTCCCGTTCTTCATAAGAAATTCACCCCGTCCAACGTATACAATACATAAACGGCTACTACACCGCTTTTCGGTGATAGCTACACACGATAAACCGATACTTCCTGTTATTTTTGTGCACGAGGTTAGGCAGTGAGGTGGGGAAAATCCCTTTATTTTAGTATTATTATTTCGTTTTTAAATCAAAGATATAACAGATATGAGCGACATTGTATCTAAGTTACCATCGAGCATGTGTTTCTGAATGGGAACATGACCGTTTCCTCAAACATTCGAGAAAAGTGACGGAATGAATCACTTTCATATTGAAAACACGTAATTTACAGATCCATTGTTCACAAAAATAAATCACTGCAATACAAGACCTGAAAAAAGGAGAAAAAAATAACGGTACAACAGAGTGATCTACACTAACAACAGTGCTTGTTTACTTATTGTTTTTGTATTCAATGTGATCATATGTTCATGGGTGTAGGAGCGTTTTAATTATAAGGCGTGGGGGGCAACCTCTATGAGAAAGTATATGCTAGCCCACTTGAACTTAACATTAATCGGGTCACTATATTGTTCACCTGTGGTACAGTGTACTGTACCGAAAACAAGCTAAAGGTATGAAACATGTACGGTTTTGTATCGGAGCAAGTATATAAAACATGAGTAAGCACACTCCAGTATAAAAGATTGTTAATTTAGAGAAACAGACTAAAAGGGAATGTACAGAATAAAAAGTTTTAGAATGAAGAACGACTGTTTTATCAAGTCAAATCTAAAACCAGAACGGAGTACTAATAGTGTTTGAAAAACAAGTTATCAAATATGATATCCATATTAAATACGGACTCAACCCGGTTTAATCAAACACAATAAAAGAAAGTTATGTTATAAGACATAAGAAAGATAGAGAGAAGACAGTTAAAGGCGCTCAATCCTCCACAACCGGTGATCATAGCAACTGTAAGACTCCACATTCCACTGGATGGGTTGACCTCAAAACAATGAGGATTTAAAAATTAGACAACCACATCTCACTGGATGGGTTGACCTCAAATCAATGAGGATTTCAGAATTTGGCTATTTGAATTCTAGCAAACCACCGAAACGTATGGATACAGCATACTCATTTCAAGGTATTTTATATTCACCAGCAAAAACTTTTAGTCGGTTACAACGATTTGCATAACATAATATGTATATCCAACGTATGAATTAATTCTCGTTCCGGTCAACAAGAACGACGCCCCTTTCAAGATCTAACAGTTTTAAAAGATGTTAACTCTTACACTAATATTAGGTTCTAAAGTGGATTAATGGTGTACGCCTTTATCTGTCACTCAGAATGTCATATGTTCAAACCGCAGTCAATGCTAAAAAAATAATACATTCAATTTATAATTTTGTATCTGTTTTATTGAAACTGTTACCAGTATTCAACTATTCACTTAACAATATGTCAGCTTAATGCAACGACAAAATCACAATCTCTCTCGCAATCCTGTGATGCAGAAGTAAACATATTGTGTTTGTATGAAAAGCGATATTATCATACGGAGGTATCGGACATGTTGAAGTTGTTGTTCTATTATATTGTCCTGTTTGATTTTACAGGCGGCACAGTCACAACTTTGCTAGGGGTGTCAATGGGCATGCTGCCACGAAACGGAATATAGCTCATGGCATGCATTTCCTGCATTTTTCTAATATTTCAGACATTTAAGCCGTTCAAATCTATAACACAAACTACATTTTATACAATTGCCCATTTTTACACTATTATCTTGAATACAATTTTGTGGCTTTTTAGAACCGGCATAACAGTACATGTACTGTATATGTATATCAACTCTTAGCAATACACTGTAAGACAAGTATTTTCTGGGTATTATGATACATTCATACTGCATATATTATGTGTGAATGGTGTCATATTTTTGTAAGAATAATTCATATTTTGGAAATAAACCTTTATTTCTAAAAAAAAAACACTAATAAACATGTGAAACTCCACAAATTCTACCGGTGGCAAGTGCCTCCGTTTGCCTCAGTGTGGCTAATATATAATTATAATCTTCGACTTTTAACAGCTAAAAGAAAGATTATAATAACAATATTTTGTTTGAATATTTAGTGTCAGTTTATGCCATCGAGGGCCAATACACAAATAGTTCAATGTAAAAAGTGTACATTTATTAACACATTACACATTATTACGGAGAACAGGTAATAGTCTACGAGTCTGAAACTGCTGCGGTATGTGCTACAAAATAGTGAGATCGACAATAATGTTTTAAAGCGGAAAGAATACGTAGGTAATTTGTGCAGTGTAAACAACGATACAACTTAAAAAACAACCCTAAAATAGGTGGATAGTAGTATTATTTCATGTTACTAGAATACCGCTAAATGACACAATACACCGACTAATGTAGTGTACAATATACGAGGCACCTACTTATGCTACGTACTAAGCAAATTTTGGCGTTTAGCAGCCTTATAACATCAACTTGTAATTTTGCTGATATAATTTTGTATACTGTTACATAAAACAAATATAAAACACATAAAGTAGTCCCATAAATGTTTCCGACGTAATATATTGAACTGTTAGCAATCTGAAAATGGTTCGAACTGTAACTTTCATCGAATGTTTGAGAAACGGTCATGTTCCCATTCAAAAACACATGTCCGCTTGAAACTTAAATAGAATGACTCGTATCGGTTATATCTTTGAAATTAAGACCGAAATAATAATATGAAAATAAAGGTTTTTTTTTACCTCACTGTTTGACCGCGTGCACAAAAATAACAGGAAGTACCGGTTTATCGTGTGTAGTAGCCGTTTATGCAACGTATACGTTGGACGGGGTGAAATTGGACTACCTCTGCGAAGTTTTCATCTATCACCATGATTCGCGGAAATTGAAGAGAATGTGCGATTAAGACAACTATAAATGATATTTAATTCAAATTAATAATGTAGATCTACTGTTTTTATTAATTATTTTTCACAACAATAATAATTAAGTTATCAATTATTACAGGCGAGCTTAAATGGTTCCCATTCATTTTATACATGAACAATTAAGGACTTTTATATAAGTCTATGGGATAATTCATCCTAGGCTGCGTTCAGCACCGTTAAACAGCAAACATGTTTAATGACTGGTTCCCTAAAACGTTTAGCCGAACTGAACGCAGCCCTTGTGACAGTTCTTGCATATTTAACACGTACATGACCTACTCTTCTGTTCTATATTTAACACGTACATGACCTACTCTTCAGTTCTATATTTACAATCATACATGACCTACTCTTCTGTGCTATATTTACAATCGTACATGACCTACTCTTCAGTTCTATATTTACAATCGTACATGACCTACTCTTCAGTTCTATATTTACAATCGTACATGACCTACTCTTCAGTTCTATATTTACAATCGTACATGACCTACTCTTCTGTTCTATATTTACAATCGTACATGACCTACTCTTCTGTTCTATATTTACAATCGTACATAACCTACTCTTCTGTTCTATATTTAACACGTACATGACCTACTCTTCTGTTCTATATTTACAATCGTACTTTCTCGACAAAATTCGTCATACTCTGAGACCTGTGGACATCGATGGGATGTCCGATTGCGTTTGTGAAAGGAAGGTAAATATGACGGGGAAATCATATCAACTGACCAGTCATCAATTTGGAAATGCATTTCATCGTAATATCGCAATTATTACGTCCCTTTCCATTGTTTAACATCCAAAGTTTAATTTTTTATTTTATAATCTCCCTTTTGACTAACTTTTGACTATCGTGTCTACTAACCCCAGGAGCTTGTTCATATATATAGAAAATGTATCTATTTTTTCCGTGGGCTATTCCCCGTACCCCCACCAGCGATAGTGATATTAATTGGTATCAATTATAAAGTTCGTGAAAAGAAATATAACTGAAAAAGTAGATAAAACAGCTTACTAAAATGTGTCACAGATCTATTTAGCATTTTGAAATTGACTGATATCAGGATGTAAGTATATATATATATATCAGGATGTAAGTACATATATATATATGCTTACGCATATAATTGAATTTTGAATATTGATTAGAGTTAGATTAAAGAGTATATTATGAAAATAAACTGTTTTCTAGAAAATATGTGTTTGAAATGACAATTTGTGGCGGCACAATGGGATGATACGTTACTAACATTCAGATTCATTCGGTCTACTTCGAAAATCGTTTAGTGCTTTTTATGAATGTATATACAGCGCTAAAGATTAATACACTCGTGTCATATGGTAACGTTGCTTTTCCAGAGAGAATCGATTGGAGCATACTATCTCTTGGGTCTGCTAAGGCGTTAAATAATCATTCAGTTCTCATTTCAAGTATTTTGTTCAATGAAAAAAATATCTGCAGTTTCAACATTGCCACAGGAACACATTGGTGAATCTACCATATTTTTGGAGTATAAATCATAAATCAGGGAAGTACAGTTTGTACCAATTCTAGAATGTAATATCTGTACATTTCTTTAGACAAAGTGGTAATGTTTCGCCTTCGGAAACTTTATCTATATTGAGAGCCAGAGTAACTTTAAACGAATTCACAGAATTTGCTCTTCGATTATCATCAGACAAATTATTCCATTTGCGGATTGTAGATGACAGAAATGATTCAGTGATAGGTTGCACGTGTATGGAGGGATTTTGAGATGGTCATAACGGAGTATTGTATTGAATCGTTCTTGTCTCCTTCTTGTAGAGTGTTTGTGCTTGTGCTCGTTGGGGTCAGCATTGTGTGGATACCGGTCCTACAGGCTTCACAAGGGGGACAACTCTTCAATTATATACAGTCAGTAACAGGGTACCTTGCCCCTCCGGTCCTGTCGCTATATCTACTAGCTATTCTGTGGAAACGTATAAATGAAAAGGTGAGAAATGACCAAACATACAAGCCTGCAACATTCATCTCCATAAATTACCATACTTACAAGCCTGCAACATTTATCTCCATAAATTACAATACCCACAAGCCTGCAACATTTATCTCCATTAATTACCATACCTACAAGCCTGCAACATCAATCTACATAAATGGCCATAACTACTGGCCTGCAACATTTATCTCCATAAAATGACCATACCTGCAAACCAACAAGCCTGCAATATCATCTCCATAAATTACCATACCTACAAGCCTGCAACATTTATCTCCATAAATTACCATACCTACAAGCCTGCAACATTCATCTCCATAAATTACCATACCTACAAGCATGCAACATTCATCTCCATAAATGGTCATACCTACAAGCCTGCAACATTCATCTCCATAAATTACCATACCTACAAGCCTGCAACAATCATTTCCATAAATGGACATACCTACAAGCCTGCAACATTCATCTCCATAAATTACCATACCCACAAGCCTGCAACATTCATCTTCATTAATTACCATACCTACAAGCATGCAACATTCATCTCCATAAATAGCAATACCTATAAGCCTGCAACATTCATCTACATAAATGGACATACCTACAAGCCTGCAACATTCATCTCCATAAATGACCATACCTACAAACCTGCAACATTCATCTCCATAAATTACCATACCTACAAGCATGCAACATTCATCTACAGAAATGGCCATATCTACAAGCCTGCAACATTCATCTCCATAAATTAGCATACTTACAAGCCTGCAACATTCATCTCCATAAGTGACCATACCTACAAGCCTGCAACATTCATTCCATAAATGACCAAACCTACAAGCCTGCAACATTCATCTCCATAAATTACCATACCTACAAGCATGCAACATTCATCTCCATAAATGGCCATACCTACAAGCATGCAACATTCATCTCCATATATACCATACTTACAAGCCTCCAATATCATCTCCATAAATTACCATACCTACAAGCCTGCAACATTTATTTCAATAAATTACCATTCCTACAAGCATGCAACATTCATCTCCATAAATTACCATACCTACAATCATGCAACATTCATCTCCATAAATGGCAATACCTATAAGCCTGCAACATTCATCTACATAAATGGACATACCTACAAGCCTGCAACATTCATTTCCATAAACTACCATACCTAAAAGCCTGCAACATTAATCTACGTAAATGACTCATCACCATAAATTACCATACCTACAAGCCTGCAACATTCATCTCAATAAATTACCATACCTACAAGCATGCAATATTCATCTACATAAATGGCCATGTCTACAATCCTGCAACATTTATCTCCATAAATTACCATACTTACAAGCCTGCATCATCCTTCTCCATAAATGACCATACCTACAAGCCTGCAACACTCATCTCCATAAATGACCATACTTACAAGCCTGCAACATTCATCTCCATAAATGACCATACCTACAAGCATGCAACATTCGTCTCCATAAATGGCCATACCTACAGGCCTGATACAGTCATCTCCATAAATTACCAAACCTACAAGCATGCAACATTCATCTCCATAAATTACCATACCCACAAGCCTGTAATAGTCTTCTCCATAAATTACCATACCTGCAAGCCTGCAACATTCATCTCCATAAATTACCATACCTACAAGCATGCAACATTTATCTCCATAAATAGCAATACCTATAAGCCTGCAACATTCATCTACATAAATGGACATACCTACAAGCCTGCAACATTCATCTCCATAAATTACCATACCTACAAGCCTGCAACATTCATCTTCTTAAATGACTCTTCACCATAAATTACCATACCTACAAGCCTGCAACATTCATCTCCATTAATTACCATACCTACAAGCCTGCAACATTCATCTACTTATATGACTCATCTCCATAAATTACCATACCTACAAGCCTGCAACATTCATCTCCATAAATTACCATACCTACAAGCATGCAACATTCATCTACATAAATGGCCATATCTACAAGCCTGCAACATTTATCTCTATAAATTACCATACTTACAAGCCTGCAACATTCATCTCCATAAATGACCATACCTACAAGCCTGCAACATTCATCTCCATAAATGACCATACCTACAATCATGCAACATTCATCTCCATAAATGGCAATACCTATAAGCCTGCAACATTCATCTACATAAATGGACATACCTACAAGCCTGCAACATTCATCTCCATAAACTACCATACCTAAAAGCCTGCAACATTAATCTACGTAAATGACTCATCACCATAAATTACCATACCTACAAGCCTGCAACATTCATCTCAATAAATGACCATACCCTACAAGCCTGCAACATTCATCTCCATAAATGACCATACCTACAATCATGCAACATTCATCTCCATAAATGGCAATACCTATAAGCCTGCAAAATTCATCTACATAAATGGACATACCTACAAGCCTGCAACATTCATCTCCATAAACTACCATACCTAAAAGCCTGCAACATTAATCTACGTAAATGACTCATCACCATAAATGACCATACCTACAAGCCTTCAACAGTCATCTACATAAATAAATACCAAAGAAAAAATATAACTTCAAATGAAATGCCTGTATCACCCTGTCCAACGTATACATTACATAAGCGGCTGCTATGCCGCATATACGGTGATAACTACACACCATAAACCGGTACTTTCTGTTATTTTTGTGCACGCAGTTGGGCAATGAGGTTAGAAAACCCCTTTATTTTCGTATTATGATTTCGTTTTTAAATCAAAGATATAGCCGATACGAGCGGCATTATATTATTAAATTTCAAGCGAGCATGTGTTTTTGAATGGGAACATGACCGTTTCCTCAAACATTCGAGAAAAGTGACGGAATGAATCACTTTCAGATTGAAAACACGTAATTTACATATCCATTTATTACTTCGGAAGCAATTCTACGACAACTTTATGTGTTTTGTATTTTTTTTATATATCAATACACCAAGTTATATCGTTAAAAAACTACAAGTTGATGTTATAAGGCTGCTAAACGCCAAAATGTGCTTAGTACGTAGCATAAGTAGGTGCCTCGTATTTAGTATGCATCAGTTGAGTCATTCAGTGGTATTTTAATAACATGAGATACTACTTCTTTTTGAGGGTTGTTATTCAGTTTTTAATTATCTATAAACGCCATTATGCGTGTACCCTACGGAGGCGCATCCTGTTCCCAATGTGGTGCTATGGCATTTTGCGGCAGATGGATTTGCGGCATTAACGTCTCAGACCACTATTACACTTTCCATAGCGCTCAATTGTAACATTTATGTCCAAAACAAAGCGAAAAAAAAATTGCAATATGTGTTTGGGCTCAATTTCTTCACTGGTTCAAGATCTGTAATTATAAAGGAAAAACAGACTACCTTGACTAGGTGTGGGTAGGGGGGTTATTCAATGGTTTTATGATACCTATCATTTTGCAGAAAATAAAATGTCAACTATTCGCCCAAGCGGATGCGATTCGATCCAAGAATTCTAAAAATGACACAGAATTGCCTAGAAATCTGGCATCAGCATCAAATTTTCAGTGGTAATTTCTAAAATACTGACTATTGGTAGGAAAAAATAAATCGCTGCAATAAAAGTCCTGAAAAAAGAAGAAAAAGAAAATTATAGCTTAATTTCTAGCACCTTCATCTGTAGGTCCGGAGTACTCAAGGAAGATAATAGTGGTGTGAGCCCTTTAGCGTTAGTTTCAGCGTTGCGACATTTAGCGTCGGTGTGACATTTAACGTTACCACAGAGCGATCTACCCTAGCTGCAGTGCTTGTTTTATACAACACTCATTGTTTTTGTAATCATTGTGATAATATAGTCATGGGTGTAGGAGCGTTTTCAATCATTCTGGATGGGGATGCAGTGTGGGGGATGGGGCAACCTGAGGAGAGAGTGTATGAGGATATATGAGAAAGTATATGCTGACCACCCTAACCTGAATAAATTACAGTAAATTTAAAGAAACCGGAGTGTACATAATAAAAAGCTTTAGGATGAAGAACGAAGGTTTTAGCAGACAAATTTTAACCCAGAACAGAGTACTAATAGTGTTTTAAAAACCAGTTATCAAATATGACATCCTTATTAAATATGGACTGAAACCGGTTTATTCAAACACAAGAAAAGAAAGTTATTCTATTAGACATAAGATAGATAGAGAAGACAGTAAAAGGCGCTCAATCCTCCACGACCGGTGATTGTAGCAATTGTAAGACAACCACATCCCATTGAATGGGTTGACCTCAAATCATTGAGGATTTCAAAATTATGCTACCACATCCCGCTGTATTGATTGACCTGAAATCAATGAGGATTTCAAAATAAGGCTATTTGCAGTATTAGTAAATCGCAGAAACGTATGAATACAACATAGACATTTTGAGATATTCAATATTCACCAGCAATAACTTTTAGTCGGTTACCACGATTTACATATCATAAAACGTATATTAAATGTATGAATTAATTCTAGTTCCGGTCAACTAGAATTACGCCCCTTTCAAGACATACCAGCTTTCAAAGGTGTTAACTCTTGCACTATTATTAGGCTCCAAAGTGATCTAATGGTGTACACCTTTGACTGTCACTCAGGATGTCGTATGTTCAAACTGCAGTTATTGCTAAGAAAAATACAAAAGTAATAATACATTTATTTTATTCTTTTTTTTTCTCTTTTTATTGAAACTGCTACAGGTAAATATGTCAACTTAAAGCAACTACAAAATCACAATCTCTCTCGCAATCCTGTGATGTAGAAGTAAACATGTTGTGTTTGTATAAAAAGCGATATCATTATGCTGAAGTATCGGACATGTTGAAGTAGTTATTCTATTATATTGTCCTGTTTGATTTTACAGGAGGCACAGTCACAACTTTGCTAGGGGTGTCCGGGGGCATGCTACCACGAAAAGATTTTTAGCTCGTGGCACGCATTTCCTGCATTTTTTTGATATTTCAGACATTTTATGCCGTTCAAAACACAAACTGCATTTTATGCAATTGCCTATTTTTACACTTTTATCTTGAATACACATTGGTGGCTTTTTAGATTCGGCATAAGAGTACATATCAACTCTTAGTAATACACTGTAAGACAAGTATTTGCTGGGTATTGATACATTCATACTGCATATATTATATGTGAAGAGTATGTCTTATTTTTGCAAGAGTAATTCATATTTTGGGAATAACTTCATTATTTTTACAAAAATACTAATAAATATGTGAAACTCCACAAATGCTATAAGACGCAAGTGCCTGCGTTTGCCTCAGTGTGGCTAATATACAATTATAATCTTCGACTCTTAACAGCTTAAAGAAAGATTATTAAAACAATGCCATCGAAGGCTAATAAAGGAATAGTACAATGTAAATAGTGTACATGTACAGGTAATTGTCTACGGGTCTGAAACAGCTGCGATGTCATACAAAATAGTGAGATTGACGATAATGTTCTAAAATGAAAAAAAATACTTAGTTTATTTGTGAAATGTAAGCAACGACACAACTTAAAAACAACCCTGAATAATTGGATAATACATGTTGTAGTATTTCATGTTATACCGCTAAATGATACAATACATCAACTGGTGTGGCGACAATATACGAGTCATCTTAGCTTAGTTTAGCAGCTTTATAACATCAACTTGTAATTTTACTGATACACTTTGGTATATTAATACATAAAACAAATGTAAAACACATAAAGTAGTCCCATCAATGCTTCCAAAGTAATAGATTGAACTGTTTTCAATCTGAAAATGGTTCAATCCGTCACTTTTCTCGAATGTTTGAGCAAACGGTCATGTTCCCATTCAAAAAAACATGTCCGCTTGAAACTTGAATATTATGTCGCTCGTGTCGGCTATATCTTTGATAACAATATGAAAATAAAGGGGTTTTCTTACCTCACTGTTCGACCACGTGCACAAAAATATCAGGAAGTACCGGTTTATCGTGTGAAGTTATCACCGAAAATGCGGCGTAGTAGCCGTTTATGTAACGTTTACGTTGGGCGAGGTCTATATACGCAATCCATCTGCACTAATAGATCCAGTGAGTACCCTCCTGATACACCATATAAAATTATGTTTTTAAAAAGCATTAGTTTCAGTCATATTTTTAAGAATAACCAATATGACACCCTTGAGTTATTTGTTGATACTATGTCTGAAAGACTGTAAATCCTGATCCGCGTGTGTAAAGCATTTTCGTGAATCCGGGGCCAGGTCGCTTAAAGAAGATGCAAGATGAAAACAATATGACCATATACTTACATAGGCTGAATCGGGATTTACAGGCCCTGAACTCATAAAACAGTATGACCATATACTTACATAGGCGGAATCAGGATTTACAGGTACTGGACTCATAAAAAACATGACCATATACTTACATAGGCGGAATCGGGATTTACAGGCAATGAACTTATAAAACAGTATGACCATATACTTACATCGGCAGAATCAGGATTTACAGGCCCTGGACTTATAAAATAATATGACCATATACTTACATAGGCGGAATCAGGATTTACAGGCACTGGACTCATAAAATAATATGACCATATACTTACATAGGCGGAATCAGGATTTACAGGCACTGGACTCATAAAACAATATGACCATATACTTACATAGGCGGAATCAGGATTTACAGGCACTGGACTCATAAAATAATATAACCATATACTTACATAGGCGGAATCAGGATTTACAGGCACTGGACTCATAAAATAATATGACCATTTACTTACATAGGCGGAATCAGGATTTACAGTTACTAGACTCATACAAAAACATGACCATATACTTACATAGGCGGAATCAGGATTTACAGGCACTGAACTCATAAAACAGTATGACCATATACTTACATAGGCGGATTCAGGATTTACAGGTACTGGACTCATAAAATAACATGACCATTTACTTACATAGGCGGAATCGGGATTTACAGGCACTGGACTCATAAAACAATATGACCATATACTTACATAGACGGAATCAGGATTTACAGGTACTGGACTCATAAAAAAACATGACCATATACTTACATAGGCGGAATCGGGATTTACAGGCACTGGACTCATAAAATAACATGACCATATACTTACATAGGCGGAATCGGGATTTACAGGTACTGGACTCATAAAATAACATGACCATATACTTACATAGACGGAATCAGGATTTACAGGTACTGGACTCATAAAAAAACATGACCATATACTTACATAGGCGGAATCGGGATTTACAGGCACTGGACTCATAAAATAACATGACCATATACTTACATAGGCGGAATCGGGATTTACAGGCACTGGACTCATAAAACAATATGACCATATACTTACATAGACGGAATCAGGATTTACAGGTACTGGACTCATAAAAAAACATGACCATATACTTACATAGGCGGAATCGGGATTTACAGGCACTGGACTCATAAAATAACATGACCATATACTTACATAGGCGGAATCGGGATTTACAGGTACTGGACTCATAAAATAACATGACCATATACTTACATAGGCGGAATCAGGATTTACAGGTACTGGACTCATAAAACAGTATGACCATATACTTACATAGGCGGATTCAGGATTTACAGGTACTGGACTCATAAAATAACATGACCATTTACTTACATAGGCGGAATCGGGATTTACAGGCACTGGACTCATAAAATAACATGACCATATACTTACATAGGCGGATTCAGGATTTACAGGTACTGGACTCATAAAATAACATGACCATATACTTACATAGGCGGATTCAGGATTTACAGGTACTGGACTCATAAAAAAACATGACCATATACTTACATAGGCGGAATCGGGATTTACAGGCACTGGACTCATAAAATAACATGACCATATACTTACATAGGCGGAATCGGGATTTACAGGTACTGGACTCATAAAACAGTATGACCATATACTTACATAGGCGGAATCGGGATTTACAGGCACTGGACTCATAAAATAACATGACCATATACTTACATAGGCGGAATCGGGATTTACAGGCACTGGACTTATAAAACAGTATGACCATATACTTACATAGGCGGATTCAGGATTTACAGGTACTGGACTCATAAAATAACATGACCATATACTTACATATGCGGAATCGGGATTTACAGGCACTGGACTCATAAAATAATATGACCATATACTTACATAGACGGAATCAGGATTTACAGGTACTGGACTCATAAAATAATATGACCATATACTTACATAGGCGGAATCAGGATTTACAGGTACTGGACTCATAAAATAACATGACCATATACTTACATAGGCGGATTCAGGATTTACAGGCACTGGACTCATAAAATAATATGACCATATACTTACATAGGCGGAATCAGGATTTACAGGTACTGGACTCATAAAACAATATGACCATATACTTACATAGGCGGAATCGGGATTTACAGGTACTGGACTCATAAAAAAACATGACCATTTACTTACATAGGCGGAATCGGGATTTACAGGCACTGGACTCATAAAACAATATGACCATATACTTACATAGGCGGAATCGGGATTTACAGGTACTGGACTCATAAAATAATATGACCATATACTTACATAGGCGGAATCAGGATTTACAGGTACTGGACTCATAAAATAACATGACCATATACTTACATAGGCGGATTCAGGATTTACAGGCACTGGACTCATAAAATAATATGACCATATACTTACATAGGCGGAATCAGGATTTACAGGTACTGGACTCATAAAACAGTATGACCATATACTTACATAGACGGAATCAGGATTTACAGGTACTGGACTCATAAAAAAACATGACCATTTACTTACATAGGCGGAATCGGGATTTACAGGCACTGGACTCATAAAATAACATGACCATATACTTACATAGGCGGAATCGGGATTTACAGGCACTGAACTCATAAAACAGTATGACCATATACTTACATAGGCGGATTCAGGATTTACAGGTACTGGACTCATAAAATAACATGACCATATACTTACATAGGCGGAATCGGGATTTACAGGCACTGGACTCATAAAATAACATGACCATATACTTACATAGGCGGAATCGGGATTTACAGGCACTGGACTTATAAAACAGTATGACCATATACTTACATAGGCGGATTCAGGATTTACAGGTACTGGACTCATAAAATAACATGACCATATACTTACATAGGCGGAATCGGGATTTACAGGCACTGGACTCATAAAACAATATGACCATATACTTACATAGGCGGAATCAGGATTTACAGGTACTGGACTCATAAAATAACATGACCATATACTTACATAGGCGGAATCAGGATTTACAGGCAATGAACTTATAAAACAGTATGACTATATACTTACATAGGCGGAATTATGATTTACAGGCACTGGACTCATAAAATAACATGACCATTTACTTACATAGGCGGAATCAGGATTTACAGGCCCTGGACTCAACTTTAGCTATGACCTATATCATTGTAATATAGGTCGCTGACTTTAGTATGCGCTCAAGCTTCGTTTTTTAATTCACATTTTTATTTCATGGCTGAATAGTTTCAACATCACTATCAGGTATTATATTGATATACTTATATAAACGCTTCGTCTTTAGATTGTTTAATATGCAATCATTATTCATACAGTTTCTAATGAAGACAGTTTAAAATTTTAACTTTGATACTTATTTAAGTTGTTATGTTTGTGCATTCGTGGTCGGTACTTCTGTTATACAGTACATCAGATAAAAATACATATACGGTTTTTGGTTAGTTTTCTTCATATCATTTACTGATGCCCAATCGTATATTGTATACACATCCATTGTTATTTATTTTTTTCTTAAAAAGGTTATTTTGTCTGAATTTCAGGGAGCGTTTTGGGGTTTAATGATCGGTCTACTGGTTGGACTTATTCGGATGGGTTTAGATTTCGGATATGGAAGTCCAGGTTGCGGAGAGGAGGACACGAGGCCGGCAGTCATTTCCAAGATACATTTTCTACACTTTACCATTATTCTGTTCTTCGTCAGCTTATTTTCCACAATAGTGATATCTATCTTGACCACGCCCATTGATCACAAACACGTATGTTCCATTTTTTCAAATATTCACACATGTGTTTGTTTTATCAGAGACAATTATATATAGACGCATCTATGTTTCTGGTTTTATATATTGTTTTATCGCGATAGCGAATATTGTAAATCGGACTTCTCAGCAAAAACAAGCTATAATTCATTATCTGCTTACTGTTGAAGGAAATTCCAATTACGTTATAGTATCACCTTCATGTAACCAAACATGTTTCAGTTGATTCGACTCACGTGGTGGACGCGTCACAGCCTCGCGGAGCGTGTGCCGTTTGAAGAGGAAGCAGAGTTTCAGAAGAAAGCCGCGAGATTGGCAGCAGAGCAAGCTGCGAAAGATGACCTTGCACCTCCTAGTGAGTAAAATCTAAATAGGCAAAGTAAATGTGAAGTGTAAAAAACAATTACTAACATTAGGATGTCGTCGTTTTATATTTTCACACAAACCGAAAAGTGTAGCTGTTTCCCCTTTTTAAAAAAATATTCACGAGGTCCACCCTGGTCCAGTGCTCTAGGTCACTGTCTTAAAATGTCCCCGTTTCTTTTAAAGTTTGATCTAAATGTATGATTTTGTTTGGTCTGCCTATTTGTATTGTTTTCATTTTAGAATGTTTTAACTGGTATGATCTAAAGGCCAAAATATTGCATTGCAGAAGAGCTGCCGAAGTGGAGGAAACTGCTGTACCTTGTATGTGGCTACGAGTCACCTCAGAGGGGCCTGGATGTGACGGAAGAGGAAAAGAAGGAAGAACAACGGCTCCTTACATCCATTAAGGAGAAAACCAAATGGAAGTGGTTAGTTAACATCAATGCCATTTTCCTGATGACAGTCGGCATGTTCCTCTGGGGTTTTTACTCGTGATGCGATGTTCACTATTCCGTTGTTGTAGTTGCAGGGTGGTATGCCCACTTGACTTGAGTAAGGTACTGGCTATATCTGGATGACTACAAAATGCCGCGGAAAACACTTTTCTACGTCGATCTGCATTTTATTATAGAACAGAACAGAACGTATATATTTATATATGCATATATACATAGTACATCTTGATAACTATACATCTGTTAACAAATATATTTATATCATGTCACGTAGAAACACACACACACGTACGCACGCACGCATGTACATATACGATATATATATATATATATATAATATACATATACTTTCATATAGCAGTGTTCGAGTGCTGAAATTAAATGACGATGACAACATTCAACTATGTGTCAAAGACAATTTAATAGATAAAGCTCATTTTATATATTTTGCTAGGTTAAAAAGAGTATTTCTATTATCTGACTGTAATACTTTTATAGAAAATATATAAAAAAAAATAGTTGCCTATATATTGTTGTCTTAAATCTAAATAGCAGAGACATATCAAAATAAAATGAAATTCATCTTCTAAATCCTGAGAATTACAATATAGACAGAAGCGTTCATTTCTAGGAGTTTTATTTCTCGCATAACGTCCTGTTTGTATTCTTAATGAATGTGACGATAATCGAATTTTACAACTATATGTTCTCAAATCACATGGTAACATATCTAAATATTGTTCGTAGTCAAAAGAAATTTTAACATTATTTTTTTAATTTTAGCACACCGATATTTGATTAATTTGAATACCAATTTTGTAGGAAACTGTCAATAACTCTTTGTTTAAATGAATGAATAAAATTATTCACGACAATCATTGAGGGATCTTCCCAAATATATCCAAAACTATAGTCAGATAACATTTGTTTAACATTAGACAACCAATTCTTTTTACCTTTTATACAATCGTCATACGCAAGTTTGTATACTTTCTGTAAAATAATATTATCTGTATTTATCAATTTGTACCAGAATTTTATAATTCTTATATAGCGTGATATGTACAAAGGGTATCTACCCAACTCGCCATATATAGCCGATCAGCATGTACTAGTTCTAACATTGAGTATTTGTTTACAAAATTTTATATGCACTCTTTCAATTTCTTTTGATTTGGTGAAGCCCCATATTTCAGATGCATACCCCAATATTGACCCAACAAACGCATCAAATAAATGACATAATATTTTAAGTTTCATTTTATATTCACGACAATTAATCAAGAACACATTTATGGCTTTTAAGGCTTTACCAATTAACTGTTGGCTGTTAGCTGCAAATGTCCCGGTATATCTAAAAATGGTTCCCAGATTATTAAAGTCATTAACATTTTTTAAATGAGTGACATTGTAAGTAAACTTTTCACTTTCTAATAAATTTCTCCTTTTTTTAAAAAACCCCCCATAACTTTCGTTTTTAATGTATATACATCTAAACTCAATTTACTACAGTATGTATTTAATAAGTCTGAAGTATTTCCTAAAATAATCATGTGTCTTAAAAAAAGTAATAAAATCATATATCGTCTATCAGTAAACCTGAATTAATGTCTTGTTGTAAAAACAATTCTAAATCTTCAATAAAAAGAGAGAATAATATTTGCGAAATTACTTCCCCTCGACGCAACCTGACCGCATACACGAAAAACTCCGAATAACTATTACAAGATCTTACACACGATTTAACACTATGATACATATCTCTAATAATACGAAGAACCTTGCCTTGAATTCCGTAGTTGTGCAATTTAAACCATAAAGCATTTCTGTAAACACAATCGAAAGCTTTTTTAAAATCGACAAATACACAGTATAAACGTTTATTTTCATTTAAATACTTTTGTATCACAGTTAATAAAACAAATAAAGCATCTACTGTAGATTTTACTTTGCGAAAACCAAACTGTCGATTAGGCATTTTATTTGATTCATCACAAAATTGAGCGATTCTCTTATTTAATATTGATGTAAAAAGCTTAGACATACAGCTTAATAAAGTTGTACCCCTATAATTGTTGACACTATTTTTATCCCCCTTTTTATACCATAGTCAGTTAACTATTACGAGTGATATTAAAGGAAATTATGACTTGAAGTGAGATCAATTTTTAAAAAAATAACAGCGGTGTACGGTCCCAAAATTCACGTAGGTTCGCCATCCTGTTATATTGGACTCTTCGAGACTTGATTAACCAGTGGCGTATGACACTTAACTCGTGATTCCATTATTAATGTAGTTTTATGCATTTAAAGTAGTGTAGTTTTCTGTCACATTAGGTTATATTATAATCAAATAGTTGAGAAATTTCCATGATTAACTTTGCATGTTTTATTTTTCTTCCAATACCTCCAGCACAGACTTGATTATTATAGGAAGCCTCGTTTTCCGATGGAGATTCTGTAGGCATTTGAACCACTGATTACCACAGAAGTGTACTGGGTACGACTCTCCCTGTACATGGCTTTACGTCTCCTCCGAGACCGGATGGCACATTTTCACAATATCTTGCCTTAATAATATTGCATTTGAAAAATCCCATCTAGAATCAAACCAGGGATCCTTGGTCTTGGGATAAATATGCTGACCAATAGACCACCGCAATAACTCATATATCCGAATTCTGTATAACTGCAAATAGTTGTCGACTATAATTTTAACAAACTTGAAATCACGAACAGAATCAAACTTGGGACTCTTGGTGTTGGGGCAAATATGTTGACTACTCTACCACCGCAAAACTCACATATCCAAATTCTGCATAACAGCAAATACTGTTGTCGAATATAGTTTTAACAAACTTGAAACCCCCAACTCAAAAAGATCATTTATACCAAATATGATCAAATCTGACTGGCCAGTTCTTGAGAAGATTACTGGATCCCTTTGGACAATGGTCCCTTCATTTGAACAAACTTGAAACCCCTATTCATAGGGATAATTTATACCAGATATGAACTTATTTGGCAGGTCGGTTCTTGAAATTAATGTCACAATGTTAAACTTAAAGTACCCAAAGCGGGTCAATTATCACTATAGGGTCAGGGCTTGAGAAAGAGAAAATCATTATGTAATACAACATGCAAAATATCTAAGCATTAGGCCTGACAATTTCAGATTTTAAAATTTTGAAGAAAACAAGAGGCGAAAGAGGGCATGAGTCGCTCTACTGGCAGCCAATGGACTGATGAACATTTCAGAGGAAATGTTGTTTGTAAGTTCCTCTTCCACAAATCTTTTAGGAGACCACCATGCAATGTTACACGTAAAACATCTAGGGTCTAGACCTTGAACTTTCGGAGAAAAGAAGTTTCGCTTAAAATTTGCTTATAAGCCCTGTGGCGGAGCATTTCTGGTCGAATCATGCTGGTTCAAGAACTCGTCCGAGTTCTGTGGTTATATAACTCCTGTGTAAGATTCAATAAAATGAAGGTGATATCACGTCAACAAGAAAATGGTTAACGGGCAGACAACGACGGACGATAGCCCTGCTGGCCTTTGGCCCGCACAGCTAATAACTTATAAGCCCCTGGCACAGAGCCAAATTTGATCCAACGGTCATAAATTGAACATACTTGTGACTTTCGTGTAGGAATGTTTCCCACAAAATGTGGTGAAAGTCTATCAAGATGTTTCAGAGACCTTGTTTAAAGCAAATGTTTACAGATAGACGACGGACAAACGGCGATCAGGACAACCAGCTTAATTGCAAGAGATGAGCGCAACCAGACATCACAGATCTTTCCCAGCAATTATTACACTATATTAACTATATAGCGATCCAAAACAACACATGGCATACTAACTGTCCGTTCCTTCACAGAATGTTCAGTCATGTCACAAATGTTCAGTCGCATCACGAATGTTCAATCATGTCACAAATGTTCAGTCACCTCACAAATGTTTAGATATATCACGAATGTTAGTCACATCACGAATGTTCAGTCACATCACGATAGTTCAGTCATGTCACAAATGTTCAGTCACGTCACGTAAGTTCAGTCACTGGTGCATCAGTCTGCAGATTTATCGGACAGCCGGTCAACTAATCATAGAACAAGCTTGTTATTGCATATATTCAGCATTTTAATAAGGTTCAACTCCACTTTCAACACATTACAGGTTATATAATTGAAGCATCAAATGTTATTTACTGGTGGAGAGCCTCAGTTACACATATTTGAACCAGCATCCTACTGAACGTAACTGGCAAACTCTCTTACATGAGTAGCTTGAACTAGGCTCAGCTCGCACCCCTAACCTCAGTGGTGAGAGGTACTTCAGGCCATGGAGGTGCAGTTAGCAATGAAGCTCCTTGTACAATAGAGCCAACAGCCTCATTTAGACAAGATGACTTTTGTAAAATAGATATTGATAAAACACCTCAATTGTATACTGAATGATAAATTAAGATGTTTTATGAAATTATATTAGAAAACGTTCAAGATTGGTGTCAAATTGTTTGGCGCATGGCGGTCAACCCATGCGACATAATGCTATGGAGTGGTGCAACAAAATTGGAGGAAAAGTACCAACTTCATGTGGATTTGCCACCGTGGCTGCAGTCTTGAAATGAAAGACTCCAGAGTATAGCAGAAAATGCATTGCAATTCATGCACAACCTCAATTCGCATTATAAAAAACACACCTATTTTGAAGATATATATATATATCAGAATAAAATCCGTTTTTATTGATTTTTTAAAATTTATTTTGTTGTCGATGCAGTTTTAAGTTTGACATTCATGATTTACACAACATTGAATCTATTATCTGGCCCACAAGGTTTTAAACATCCCTTGCATACATGTTGTGTTTTATGTATTTTACTTAATAAATTATTTCAGTCAGTATATATATATATATATATATCAAAATCACACTTTTCTCCACTCTTTATACTCTGGAATCAACATGAAATAACAACAACTGTCTTAAATTCATTTGGTATTTTAATTTTGATCCGAGTCGAAATGACTATGATCCAACTACAAAATTTAAACATTTGAATATGGCAGACAAAAACTGAGGTATACAGTGGAACAAAGCTAGCAAGGCAAACATTTAACAGCTGTACATATAAATAAACATAATTTATGAGATACAGAAAATGCGAAAAAAATATTTGGCCATTTTTTTTTTCAAAACACATACTCTATGGCAAACAGTGCTATCAAAACATTAATGATGAATAAGCAAAATATGGCTTGTACTTTCTTACTGCAATAAACACAATATATGTAAGCATTAGAACATGATTAGTATCAAAGCATTATCAAAACAATACCCATTTTAATTATGATTCAAAGAGTGAACATATACTAAATCTGAAAATTATGGAAAGCTTAAAACTTTAGATGGTAGCCATTCATCCATGTTCAAATTTTAATCAACTTCTACAAAGCAGTTACCAGCTGCATACATCCATGTTTAATATTGAAGACAAGTGTGTTGAGAAAAACTGCTGTAAAATTTCTACGAATATATAGAAATACACTAAAAATGAATATAAAGCATCTCTCATTTATAACTAAATTACAAATAATTTAGAATTTCAAACCCGCCAAAATAAGGTAAAAAACACTATTTTAATTGCAGTGGTGAAATCAAAATGACTTCATAATTCTAAAAATAAATATCACAAGCGCACAACTTGACAACCCTCACCTCAGCATTCTGACTTCCAAGATGAACAAAATTCATCAATACAAGTACAACTGATCAAATTGAAATCATTTGATACTTCCCAAAATGCATTGCTAGTATAAACAGGAATAATTATATTTTATTCTTAAGGGCTCAGTAAGTATATATTTATAAAAAATAATGGAGAAAAATGGTGTTTTTTGCATGTAACTGGTAATCAATGTAACTGCTTAAGACATCAAGTTAGTAGAAATCTTGAACAAGAGGCCAAGTGGGCCTGAGGAGATTCAATTGCTATGGAATGAAGATCCTTCCCCACCCCCCAATATTACCTCTATGTAATCTACCAAACTGGCAGGAAAGACAGAGTTTTAACTCATTTGTTCAAAATTGGCTGTTGTTTTATTTGTGATTCTTGAAAAGATTTAAGGTTATAATGAACTGAAATAGCAGTCACAACCCTCAATTTTTTACCAAAATAAAGAAGTTTTGAAAAAAAAGAAGAATAATTTTGCAATAAATCAGAAACATTCATAAATAAAAAGTTATAAAAATTGTTTGCCAGGCAGGTCTAGAAAAATTGTTGCTATTGAATGCTGCTCTAACCAACAACAACTCAATAACACAAAATTACAAAGTGATCAGTTTAGTAAATATCATAACACAAAGTTAAAGGCACAGTATAATAGTCCAAGGATTCAGTTTTTTCATCAACAAGTTACTTCCCTTTTTCAAACTTAACAGTATTATTCCAAGTGAGTGAGAAATGAATTCAGACCCATTATAGTTAAATGCATGCATATAGTTTCACTTGCATTGCTACAGGTACCAGTCAAATTTCTTAACAAGTGTCCCAATGTGAAGTCCAATAAAAACAATATATTGTAATAGCACCCTTAACTATTGATAGTTTCCCAACAATTGATAGCTTCAACTACTGATAGTTTCCCAACAATTGATAGCTTCTCAACTACTGATAGTTTCCCCAACAATTGATAGATTCCCCAACAATTGATAGTGTCTCAACTACTGATAGTTTCCCCAACAATTGATAGCTCCTCAACTACCGATAGTTTCCCCAACAATTTATAGCTTCTCAACTACTGATACCTCAACAATTGATAGCCTCTGAACTACTGATAGTTTCCCCAACAATTGATAGTTTCCCCAACAATTGATAGTTTCCCCAACAATTGATAGCTTCTCAACTACCGATAGTTTCCCCAACAATTTATAGCTTCTCAACTACTGATACCCCAACAATTGATAGCCTCTCAACTACTGATAGATGCAAAAGCATACTCAATTATTGATAGTTTCTGAACTACCCATATTTATAGTTCCAGAACTATTGAGTTTCAACAGTTTGCAGATGGGAGTATTACACTAGTTTATGAGCTTTGTTTAAGTTTGAGATCCTCTTTGAAGTAAACATTTCAGGAAAAATTATACCAATTTCATGGTGAGATTCGTCCTTCATACGAGGGCATTTTGCAACAAAATGGCACCCATCAAAAAATATTTATCTTTTAATTTGTTGAAAATCAGACGTTTTCATTAAAATCAGCTCAATACAATTGTGATTGTATTTCAATAGGAGATCAGAAGAGCTATAGTAACTTCCACATGGTTACTTTCATCAACAGCATTAGTATTGCAATAGCATGAGAAATAAATAATGGCATTAGTTCAAACAGTGGGGAGTATTTAAAGGACTTGAAGATGTTAACAAAACTTTTGTTCCTTTAAAAAGTAAATCATTGAGCAAAAAGGAACTTACTTAATAACTTATACAGATACATAGCAAAGAAATACAATAATATTTTAACATTTAAAAAGTTAATCAACACTAATAGTGCCACAATTCTTAAAAAAAATTTTAGACTTCAAGTTATGACTTAACAAAATAAAAATAAAATTTGCTTGATTAAAATATTTCAAGTCTATAAAATGCAATAAAAATAATTATAATTAAAACTAGATCCATTGGACATGAATGTCTCACTTTAAAAAAATTGCTCTGACTATGAAAAAACAAGTGAGTTTTGTGTCCTTTACTTGTAAGAGTGACCAGCAACCAATTTATGCCCATTACAAGCATTATTATAAATGATGTAACCTTGAACTGATTCACTACACGCAAAATTTCCTAAAAATATCTTAAAGGAATTTTAAGTTATAACTTATTTTAAGTTATAACCAATCACAAGCTTCTATTTCTTGTTAGGAGCCTATACAAAAAAATGTCACCATTCTTTCAATGCACACTTTAAAACCAAATAAGCAGACACTATATGCTCCCCCACCCCTCATTCTATTATGTCCATGCCATTCAAACCATCAACCTAAGTTTGCAACTTTCAATTATGTACTGGTATTAAATGTAACTAAAGGTGTGGCTGCAAGTATTCATCTATAAATAGTTTAAAACCACAAGACTCCTTATTTGATCTAAATGGTGTTCATTCCCTGGCATTTAAAATTTTATTGCAGGTAAAGTAAAATTCATTTTCATATATTTAATGATAGTCAAGACACACAACTGACTGAGCTTTGTTTAGCTTCATATCAAATAATAAGAAATGATGGCATATTATCACAATTAAAAACAAAAAAACATTTTTTCTATTTCAACATTTACAATATAGCAATGCATATTCGATTTATATGACACCAATAGGAATAATGACTCCAGGTTCACTTTCCATGTACATAAACAAGAAATTAACATGAAGATTGGAGGAAAAAAACCCACATCAACAAATGAAACCAGAAGCTAGTAAATTAATAATCAAATACTCAAATTATCAATTCTCACGAAATGCATGCTACAGTGGTCATTTTCTTGTCATTTAACAACCTGTAATCACACACAAATATGGTATCATTATGAAAACAACTTATTAACAAGAGCTGTCAGAAGACAATAAAGCTCGCCCCTGGGTGTCTAAGTCCAAAAAGGACCATAACTGTGCCAAAATGCAATCCACCAGAGTTATGGTTCTTGTCTGTTTGTGTTCCATTGATGATGGTGAACACACATGCAAAGTTTCATTCACATCCAATGAGTGGTTGCATAGATATCTTAACTTAAACGCAAAAGTTTAACCTGGGTGTCTACAAACGAAGACGCCGACGCCGCCAGGGTCATGGCAATAGCTCTCCTTGGACTAAAAACATTATTTCTCAGGTACATGCAATTAATTAAAAGGCATCTAAAGAACAAAAGCATACAGAAGCTGGCTGCCCTAGTGGTATATGTAGTATGCACACTTATCTATAGGAGAATAGGACACTTGCATCTTCTCACTAAATGTTCATAAAACAATTAAAAAAAAAAATGATTTGGCAATTCATTTCTTCTACATAAAATTTACGTTGCATTTTGTTTTTGTTTTATGTTTTGACCTTTACACTTGTTTTGAATACATCGTAATTTGAAGGAAAATTTCAATAATTTTAAACATAAAATACTAGGAATGGTCTCATTTTGTCAGGAAGTTATTTTGTAAGTAAGACAATTAATTGATCTTATTTTTTGAGATGCATGAAAGCTGGCATATTTGAACATGAGATTTTAGATTTTGTGTGAATACACATGCTTTCACACAATCTGAATGATTAAGTAATAAGTGATTTGGTCCAAGAAAATGCAGATGTTGTTAACCAAGTACCAAATTCAATCATTACCTGGTAAGCTTAGTCGGTAGCGTGTCTGACTACCAGTCCAAGGATCGTTAGTTTAAATACCTGTCTGGCCACTGTCCAAATGATTAATGATATCAGATATTGTGTCTCACTGTGTTTTGTCTCACACCGATGGTTCAAGTGGGAAAAGCTATCAGTTACTTGGTGAGATGAGTGTACTTTCCAGGATTCCAGGAAAGATTGGTTAACTGATCGTCTTTTAGCCCTCGAGCAGAAAAAATGCTCTAGATATTTAATAACAATCTATCACAACAATGTTATACATTCACTTACAACCTTTCCCTATATAAAGCCAAGTTTGACATATAGATGACAAATAGATATACATTACATGTACATGTATGTTCATTGCTTGCAAACAATCTGAAATAAAATTATAAATTTGCCCTATCAATAAATGTAAATACTTCATTGGAAATGAATACCAAATTATAGGTGAACAGTACACTGCTCCAGTATATCAAGTCTAGCACAGACGTTAATCTTGTAATATGTGCTATGTACATTTTTTAAATAAAATACTGTTTAAACTTTATTAAGCTTCTAAACTAATCGCTAAAAAAATTATTTTGATTAAGTTCATCAAATATTTTTGAACATTTTACTGAATATATTCTATACAGATATTGTTAAGCACACCTTTCATATGCAATTTTTTTGCTTCTTTTGAGGTCCTTTGGGGTATTATCTGTCTTTAACTGCTCATTTATTTTAAAACCAGTATTAAAAGAAAACTCATTTGTCATTAATGAAAGAACAACACAGTAAAATATTAGACTCTGCAATTTTGAAATTTCAAACTTTGATCATTTGTGTACAAAGACATCATTTGGAAAAAGCTAGTAGGAAAAGATATACAAATATGCAGATTCCAGCACCCATTTAAAGTATTTATTTTATGTTTTTAAACATGTATCTGCAGGCATATTAATAAGGACTGCAGGAGATTGTGTCTAATGAATTTAAAAACTGCACCAATATGGCCGCTGTACAAGCAAAATGAAGTGTAAATCTGCTGCAGAGCACAACACAATAATGATGGATCAAACATGATTATAATATTATAAAAATCTACATTTTCGCTAAACAAACATTTTCTCTTGAACCTCGCCAACTATAAAGATTTCCCCTTGACCGTAAGAAAAATTCTTAACTCTATCCTTTAACTCTATCCTTTCCATCCATTAACATTTCTGCTATAGTAAACTAACAAGAGCAACTTGATCAACAGAAAGTTGCATGCCCAGTACTTTACATGTTCATTTATATCACCTTGAACAAGAGATAAGTAAAAACAGTTAACATTTGCATAGACACGAAGCAACAAGATAATGTCTGATCAATAATTTTGCGTAATAATTCATGTCATGGCAACAGACTTCGGAAGTTAAACCCTAATCAATTAGAGTGAACTTAAGTTGAAGTATCACATGTAAACACTTCAAGTATAATGCCAGTTTTACCTGATAAAGATTTTTTTTTATAAAGAATCTGTAAACATGAAATGGTTAGCTGAAGTCATAGCACTGGATTAATTTCCAGTACACATTTATTCAATCAATCATTTAAGTATTGATTATAATTTGCTAAAAACTTACCACCCATCTTTATTTCAATCATAAATATTGTTATCATAGATTGTTTAACCCTTTACTTCATAAAGACGCCTTTGGACACCTCTAATATTGAAAGCATTAATTCACCACATATCAGCAATGGGTGAATTATGTTAATATTAACTGACAGAGTGGAAAACAGTGCAGGAAGTGTTCTTCAGATTGCTCGTTACGAGCAACCTGAACTCTTCCTGCACTGTTTTCAAAGGCCTTCTTTGATTGGTGCGGGAAAACGCGTATCTATGGAGTAAAGGGTTAAAGATGATTGCTGTTTTTTGGGGGGAATTTTTTCAATGGGTAGATTTTATGAAATTGCCATATTTCGTCATTAAGTGTTTATTGTATGTATTAATATATTAATTAAAAGTTATATATGGTTGCACTCACATACTAATAAACTTTTAAAAATAGTTTCAGTTTAAAAGTGTACCCCTTTTTTCCTTTTAGGTTTTCATATCAGTAATGAAACATTTATTTTATTATTATTTTTTTGTTTACAATTTAACATTTTTTTAAATAATTCTTAAAAACATATTGAAGTCATTTACTCTCACAAAATACTTATTGGTATGAAAACAAAACAATACTTTATCAAGTAGCTAATAAATAACCAGCTTTTGAACTAAGCTATCTTTTCTAAAAATGCTGTTGCAAATTGATATTGTTTAAACAAAATATTTCAATATCTTAGACAGTTTATATCTTTGATATTCAGATTAGATTTTGAACAGTGTATTAACTGAATAGATTTGCCAAAAGTGGTGAGCCCCGTTTCATTAGTAACGAAAATGAAGGGGTCATCAGGAACATTTCACAATGCATTACTATTTACATAACTGTAAGGTGACCCAGAATGTTGCCAGCAATTCTTTCAATCATATTTACTAATACAGTATATGGTGTTAATGTCCTTTTTGTCTTTCACTGATTTTTATTTAGGGCTTTTCCAGAATTAAATGTATGGGGGGGTCGGACGGCAGTATAATTAAAATTTTATGCCTGGTGGGTGTTTTCATAAAAAAAAATGATGCCTTGTGGGGTAAAAGCTTATTAAAATTTTATGCCTTGCCGGTATTTCCGTCTCTGAACCGAATTTTTTCTTCAACACCGTTTTTCTTCTCAAAATTTTATACATTTTTTGCCCAGATTTTTCCTCCCGTCGTATACAAAAACATAAAATTGTCCTTCCCCATGTACTGCACATACCGCAGCGTCTAGATTTCGGCGAGCGTCTTATCTTTATCGCAGCAGAAACTGCAGGTCTTTTAAATTTACCTTGATTTGACCTTTATGTTTGCCACTGACACGCGTGTTGTAACGATTGTAATACACAACCTCCAGACATCATGACCAAGTGAACGTTTTACGCGACTACACAGTTGGACACTCGATACACTGGTGTTGTTTATGTTAGGGATTGTCTTCAATTAACTTTTTCATCTCAAACTGATTGATCTTTTTTTGTTAAGACCGCTATAATGTAATTACATCACCCGACAACAACATATGATTTAATTTGTTTGTTTGAAACAAAGTATAATTATCTACCTTCGGACTTCCCGAAAAGTGACAAGAAACATACTCTTGGTCGTGAATAAATTATTTACACGGAAATGTACGAGCTAGTCAGATGGCGGAATACACTCGTAGCAGGCCGTAACCACGTCTACTTTATTAAATTGATGCCGAAATGCTGTGTTACAAAATTATCTCTTCAAGTAAATTTTACGAACTATATATCAATATTTGACGTATCGGATATGTTACCAAATACTCCAACACGGATATGAATATACAGACGTGTATATTATTAAATTCCGCAAAACTTACGATTCAACTCTACGGCGGCATTGCTATAATTATATGCATATCCGCGCTGTTTGACACTAATTTATTCGGCACAAAAAGAAACACCAAGAAATGCAAAGTCTATTGTGACAAAAAATCTAAATTAGGACATTGCGTTAGCAGTGAAAATAAAAACCACATTCTCAGATATGTCACCCCACACCCTATACGCCTCATTCTTACCCCAGTGTCTGAAAAAATCACGGCGAAAAAGCAGATACTTCTTAACGGTCGCACAAAAACATAAATTGGACTGTGAAATTGTCTTTGAGCATCCATAACCGGATTGTTTGCCATCGGGTGTGCGAAATGAAGTCAAATTAGAATAATACCTTTATCGATAGTAGGGAGTAAATTACATGTGTCATAATAATGTTTGTTTCACTGTCAGAGTGACGTCATCGGACATTGGCACAAGGCGTTAATGAAAGGGACAGCGTGTTCATTCTGTGCATAAATTTAGGCATGTGTAGCATAACTCTCTTTACGGATCGTATCAATTTAATAGTAATTCTTTTTTAAGAAATTAGTATACTGAAAATAAACATTTTAGAAGACAACTAGTTACAAACAAACACTAACCTTTAATTATTAATATGTTGTGTTTTTTTTCTCGTTTGTTATCTGTAGTGCCCCTTTATTTAATTCTCGACCTGAGATAATTTGTGACGTAATATCGGCATTAGATCAAAAGTGTAACGTCGGCGTACTTCAAAGAAAGTAGGCAACCGTCCAGACTACTAATTTTGGAAGCGTTATAATAAGAAAACATTAGAAAGGGGATTTTAGCCTCTTTTTTTATTTTTATTTTGTGCATGGTGGTATTTTATCTAATTAAAATTTTATGCATGGTGGTATATATCACAATTAAATTTTATGCTCTGTGGGTAAAAAAAATAAGTGCCATCCGACCCCCCCATACATTTAATTCTGGAAAAGCCCTTACCTGTTAAACGAGAAGTAAAAAAACCTTGCAGTATAGAGTTATTTCCTTTGTGTGCACAAAATAATGCATAAAAAAATACAACAATCGTCATAAAAGACTTGCTTATGTGTGAATGATGAAAATAGAGATGCTCAAACATACATTTATACTTTAAATCAATAACAAAATAAGTAGCCACTATCATCAATCATGCATCTGACTACTGTCAATCGATTTTAACCGACTGACCGATAAAATCATGCACTACTTTTCTATTTAAATTTCCTGTAACCTTGATTTGTTTAAAATAAACTCTATATGGAAGTGTATTAAATGTAAATGGAGTTCACGAACATATTCAATATACGAAATATATTTGCAAGGATCAATGATACTTGAGTGAACAACGTTCTACTACAATAAAATGTGAGAATGAATCTCTTGAACAACAAATGGCAGCTGCACTATCAGTGAAGTATACAAATATTGATGAACTGTTATAAACAGTTTGATTTAGATGAGAGCAAGAAAAGTAACCCGACAAAAAATCACATATAAGAAACTTCTGTTTCCTGAAAAGGACACCAAAAGCTCCTGCCCATTTTGCAGTACTCTGGCCATCACCATGTTTCGCCATAGGTTAAACTGTGTTTCAACACATTCCAGACCTGTATCATTTTGGATATACAAAAAACATATATATGGGCATCACAAGGAAAAGGTGTTATCAGAGATATAAAACAATTTCTGTTGTTTGTATTTTTTATACAGAACATAGGTAATCTATTCTATACAAAGTTTCATCATGATAGGAATGCGTAATATTTACATAATTTCAGTCTAGACTCACGGACACAAATCTACATGTTAAAAAGTTCATAAAATTTACATTTTTACACATCTCACCTATTTACACACTATTTACAATTGTAATAATAATAATATTAATAATAAAAATAATAATACCAAATGTGTTTTTGCAGAACAAATAAAACATATTGCACTCCAGTTAACATTAAAAAGCTTTTTGATCAAGTATGGCATGATGAGATGATCAAAGTATCTGTACAGAACATTGTATAAAATTTACATTTTCAATTCAGGGCTGTTCTACTACAACCCACCCATGGAAGGCTCCTTTATAGTTTTAATTCATTTGATTGTTTTTTTGTCGAAACAATTTCTCTTTTACACTGTACTATTAAGTTGTATATCATAGCAATGATAAAAAAAAAAAAATTAAACAAAAGTTTGTCAATTCTAAAATGACGATCCCCTTTTAGAAGTGAAAAGGATTTTAACCCCACCCACATTATATATTAAAAAACAACACCACCTCCCACCTTAGAGTTATTATTTTATCTCCCATTCGCAGGATGTACGTTTAAATAGAACAGGCCTAAATAAATACTATTTACAACACAATTATGTGTTTCGTATATGGCGAGTCTTGCAAGTCATTTATTTAGTATCACATAAAACCATATAAATCCTTTTAAAGCACCATATTTAGGGTATTGAACGAGATATTATTGCGTATTTAACTGCCATTCTCATCACCAGTACGCCTGGGACCATTATGACAAGCTAACTCTTCACAAAGCATGTTCGAAAATATGGTTCAAACAATGAAGAAAGTGTTTGCATATTTAACGTGATAAATGGAATATCAATCCGTCAAGTCTAAATAAGTATGCAAACATATCTTACACCATGCATGTTTAATAATTCATAACAATGACAAAATCCCACGCGAGCATTGGTGCATTTTTTTGGTAGTTATGTACTAGAACATTTCAAGACTTGTCTCACATACTCCAAATTACTCCGATACAGTAAAATATTCAGACACTTATAGAATGAGATTTTGGAAACTTATCATTGTTAATTGTGGTTGCATTCCATATATACACATCTTAAAAATGTGCAGTAACAATCAAGTTGTTAGGATGTTTGCAAGATTTATACGTGTAGCCACGAAACAAAACATGAACAATGCAGTCCATACCATTTTGAAAGAAAAAAATAGTAGATCTTGTAGATTATTATAAGAAATTGGAAAATATATGTACGTTTTAGTTTCTGACAGTCAAATTTTTAAAATTCTTATCAAGTCATGAAAAAACAATCTGAAATTCTTTCAAAAATAATTCTTTCGATGTAATTATGACCTACATAATGAAATTATGATTTTGACATCTGTTTGGAGTTGAATGTTTTCTATGTCCCTTTTATGTAGTTGAAAGTACAAATTAAGTACTAATTCAACAAAGTGACGTTGCAAAACATGGCGTATCTCAAGAGCATATCAATGAATTTCCTGGTCTAACAATTTATGACCTACTGCAGAAATCAGACCCACCAAGATCAGTTTTTTTTTCCCTGGTCCAAATAGGACTGTTTCTATCCCAGGCCTAAAGTGGCCATATCTTACTCTCCAGTGTACAACAAACAATCCTAATAGGCACTAAATGCTGATCTGCATTCATTGCAGGTTCTTGCTATCTACCAGTAGGTACGAGAGGTCACTTCGTTTCTGACTCGGTGAAATAATCCACTTTGACATAGAATCCACAAACTTGTTCACTCTGTCTCTTTTTTCTTTCCTCTGAAATAGGCCACAACAAACATGTACACTTATTACAATAATTTAAAAACGCTGCGGTCATGTCAAAGATCAGGACAGGATATTAAAACAAAGTTTGTGGTTACATAGTAGACTTTACTTGCTATTGTATTCGTCCATGATGAATGACCGTGACCACTAAAATTGCTCATACAGAAAATACTTTGGAGCATTTTATTAGTCCCTCAATTGTGATGAATCGCAGTGAGCGATTTTTCATGTACATGGACTAGTCATGGTTGACAAGGTGACAAGAAAGATGTTTTTAAAAAGCTGCAATCACAAGAAAACTGAAATTCTTAATATTGGGAGGGAAATTCCAAATTCTTCATCACAGAGTTCCAGTTCCTTAGCTTAATAAATGGTTGTATGTACCGTATTGTACACAATTTTTAATTACTGAATGTGTCCACCACCAGTAACGTTTACAATTTGTTATTCCTCATATCACCATAAATGCCATGATTAGATACATATGAATTTGTCCTGGTTCTGTTTCAAGGAACATGTTTGTCTTTTGAAACCAAAAAAGAATAGGAAGGTTCTGCAAATATTTTTCACAGATAAATGGAATAGCGCTTTATGGATCACGGACGCGAACCAAGCATTAGAGACAAATGGATTAGTGGGTTTACTACAGAATGGGTTTAATATTTGATTTTTTTGCATAATTAGATGTAGGTACAATCAAATTCTAGTCTGACAGGACAAGTGTGTTTCCTCTGCATACATGTAATGATTTCAAAATGCAAAAAAAATATAGACAGACAGGTGTGTGTTGCTAAGAAACAAATAAGACAGTTAACTCCTCTATTTGACAATGATGAACAACAGTAAACTAGTCCATCAAAGTTGCTGGATATATTATTATAAAAGAACAAGAATTTAATATTTTTTTCAAAACAACGAGGACAAAACCAAATATGCACAAAAATCCGCATACCCAACACTTAAGTGTACATTTAGTTGTTGATGTGAACCACACACTAGACCAGATACAGGATGACCTGTCATCAACAAATCAACAATACATACCCTCTCAATTTTCACTTTCACCAAAGGTACATCTTCCTCTTCATCCGAGACAGATTTTTTCACCGGGGCAGTACCTCCGTCATCAGCATTGCTACCGGCACTTTTCTCACGCCAGTTACGTTTGTACGCCTCCGGAACTTCGTGTGGCTGGAAAAGAAATATAATTTACTTTTATAATTTATGAAACACACTTAAGATAATTAAACACTGAACCAGGTGGGGTTGCTAATTCTCAATAAAGAATTTCGCCAAATCATACATCACTAGATATTTTCTCTAAAGTAAAATGTTTGTCATTACGAGTTGTGAACTTTGTTTCCATTATTTTGTAGTCAATGTTAGAAATTATCTGTTACATTTTCCTTTTGAGGTTAGGAATTTATGGACAAAATTTCATCAAACAATCTAAAAGCAACATCAAATCAACAAGCAGAAAATGTTTTTTTTCTTTCAATTTTCTAAATTTAGTATGTACCAGTTATGCATATTGAGAACCTATCCACAAAATTTCAACAAAATATAAATAAAGATTTCTTGAACTACTACACCATCGCAGCTTACTTGCTTTTGATAGTTAAGATTTGCTAAGATGAACTCAAATCATGAGGTTACAAATATTGTACATGAAAGGATGTACTAAGAGAACAAACTTATATCATAAAACAGTCATACATGTATGAAGTTTTTGGTTTTGAAATGAGTAAATAAACAAGAGACCCAAGACGACCAGAACGCTCTACTTGCAACATATGCTTTACAGAACCTCCATGCAATGCTACATGTAAAAAATCTAAGGTCTAGGCCTTGAACTTTCGGAGAATATGTTGGTTTTTTTTAATTTTGCTTAAAATGTGCCTATAAATCCTGTGGCGCGGTCATTTGTGGTCGAATGACGCTGGTTCAGGAACTCGTCCAAAATCTTATGGTTATTACTGTGCAAGTTTGGTTAAGATTCAATGAAAAATGATAATGCTATCTTGTCTACAAGAAAAGGGTTAACTGATGGACAGACGATGGACAATTTACCATGACAAAAACCCATCTGGCCTTTGGCCAGTAGAGCTAAAAAATTGATTTTAAGCTTAAAAATGCCTCACCGAGTATGTCCTCCGCGGGTTCAATCTTTTTTCATACATTTCAAAGCAGTACGACTTGGTGTTAATGGCATATCTGTAATAGAAACGTATGTAATTATAAAAACATGGCCTGTTTAACAACCTGTAAATCTGTTATTTTATATCAAAAGTACACTTTTACTTTGCCAGATAAATGCTTTGTATACATAATAAAGGCTGTATTTGATACTTTCAAACCTATGTGAAATATGAGATAAGTTCAAATAAAATTAAAAATAATTACAATGTACCTTTGTTTAGCTGACATCTTGTAGAACAGATGTAGAGTCTTGTCCATGCGATACTCGCAGATGTACAGGTCCTCTTCCTTGTATCCCTTGGGGCGTCCCTTACAGAAGGTCAACAAGTCCATGACACAGCAGTATCCTGTGATGGATTCCAGGGGGACTACCTCATAGAGTGGAGTGCGGAACACCTGCAACAGGACTCGTCTTATATTACATCCAATCAATTATGAACTACATTCTATTAAACACTTTATTGTTCTAAGCCTACTGGTGTTCCATAAAAGGATAAAATACCAGTCCAATATCAATTAGTAACACACCTGCCATTAAAGTATGGCCATTTTGTGACATCAAATATAACAAAAGGTTGTGGGAGTGGTACAGTTGCAAAGTTTCAAACCAAGGATAGACTGGTTGTAAGTTCAATTCCACACAGCATTGTGTGTCAGTGTTTTATATTTTAAGCATAATTGCTAGGTACTCATTCTACCCAGAAAGACATTAAAGATGATACGTTTATACTAATTTATTTTAGCTTGATAGCAAAGTGAGCTCAGAGCTACTTATATGGAACACTATCTGTGTCTTAGGCAGAACCAGTACAGTGTTTGATTGTGAAGGTCCATTAGATCAAGTCTGGGATTGGATCTGCGACCTCGAACTTGAGTGACTGTCACCCTATCCAATGTAGTAGATGCCCCTGCTATACGTTGTTACATTATAACAAAATAGTATTATTAAAGTAAAAAAAGGGTCATTACTCCTGTAAACCTATACAGTCACACACACCATATATATAAATACCAAGAGCTTTTCAGAAGTTACTTACAAGAAACCAATTTGACGGACATCAGACGCACAGACAAACAAAAGATTGGACAGAAAGGTTACCTCTATGCCCTTTCGTCTTTCAAATGGCAAGGCCATAAAAACTCAGTCATTTAATATATAAAGGTATAATAATGTGAATGTTTGCTTTCAGTTGATTCGTCTGTATGGCTTATCAGTTATTTAACAATGGTCAGTGAAACTATCATCATTCCTGAGATCTGCTAGGAGGTTAACCAGTGCTAGCATATCTTGTCCCTTCAAGTCACTGACCACTTTCCCACATATTCAGAAGTGAGAGATTCATGGCCGTAGGACAAAGTTCATGGCCAATCATCACTGAAACTGTGACCAGGCATGGATTCAAACTACAATCCCTTGTTTGAGTTATACTTTTAGTTCGGACAAAAATGGTTTATAAGGTTTCCATGAAAAGATTTTAACAACAGGATAAAACAGATGTGAAACAAAACTTTACCTCATTTGTGAAGAACTTCCTGTTTGGTTCATGGAAAGTTTCATGTGGTTTGACATACATGTGTCCAAATGCAAATTTGTCTCCACTGAAAGAAACAAGAAATACTTTGTTTATAAAATTCTATTTCAACTGGATTGGTAGGTTAGTTTAGAGTTTATGTGAAGCAGTTTCAATTCCATTTCCTGGAAAGAACCAGTACTGAGTGTACCATATTCAGACATTCTCTTTGTGAATATTTCCTTGTTTTATTCTTTTGGTGAAATCTGAATCTAATAGCAATAACAATACACATGGTCTTAATTCCATACACCTAAATCTTTTATACTTGTCTAGCACTTACTTCTCATTCTTCCAGAGTCTTTCAATCCTGAATATGTCCATCTTGTCCTTGTTTAGCCCTCCAGACTTCTTGTACGAGTATCGGCGAGACTGGTTCTCCTTCATCACATACACACAGGTACCCAGTCTGATCTGCATGTCATCACGCATCAATGTCATGAAGTAATGGTTTCCGTCATCAACAACTTCCTCTTCCTCATCCGAGTTGGGAACAATCTCCACCTCCTGGTCATACAGAAAATACCATACAATGAATACCTTATTAGTTGAAAAATATCATTATATATGTAAGACACACTATAAACATTTTAATGACATGCATGAGTATGACTCTGAATACTGACCATGACAAACTGAATAATTTTTAATAGTGAAATACATATAAACAGTCAAATCTGCTTTAACCCGTTACTTTATATAAATGCCTTTGGACACCTCTAATATTGAAAGCATTAATTCACCGCATATCAGCAATGGGTGAATTATGTTTATAATAACTGACAGAGTGGAAAACAGTGCAGGAAGAGTTCAGATTGCTTGTCACGAGCAATCTGAACTCTTCCTGCACTGTTTTCAAAGGCCTTCTGTGATTGGTGCAGGAAAACGTGTATCTATGGAGTAAAGGGTTAAGCAGCCAGTTAAGAGAATGAGCAAAAATGACCTGTTAAAACAGGTTGTTGCTTAATACAGGTCAATTTGCTATGAAAGCATATACATGGGAAATGGCAAGTGTGGCTGCTAATGACAAGTGGTTGTTTAATAGAGGTGGCTACTTACACAGGTTTGACTGTACAGTGAAGTCTTATTTACTCAAGTATTAAACCTTGAGAACATCTAAGATTTTGTTTGACTCTGAACAGTTTCTTTTATATTTTGTATGTGCTGGTTGTCTTGTGGTAGAGCATTAGATTCCGGTAGGAGGGCCATTCGTTCAATCTCTTACCCAGGCCATGTGCAGTGTCAGTTGGTTGTTCAGTGTTCAGGAGGGTCATGGGTTCAATCTCTTACCAAGGCCATGTGCAGTGTCAGTTGGTTGTTCAGTGTTTGAGCATTGGACTCTGATAGGTTCAATCCCTGACCACAGGCAAGAGATATTGTAGGAGCTACCCAGGAAAATATGCAGTGAGACCTGCATAAATTGCACAAACATTTTTCACAATTGATGTAAAGTAAATGTTAACTTAAGCAATTAAATATAATGTGTACTTACCTTATCAACTGGTCGTGGGTCACACTGCTCACAAAGGTAGTTGTCCTCATCCCCCTTCACTCGCATACAGTCAGTGTGCTGCCAAATCTGCAAACATAACATTTATAACACATTAATATAGCTATTATGTCATGGTAACGACACTTTGAAATTTACATGATAATCACCTCATCATGATTTTCAATCTGTGAATGATTACAAACATTTGTGATATAACTTCCTCATTAAATATTGTCCTTCTTTGGATCATATTTAACTATGCACAGTTTTATTGATATGACAAGGTTATGACATCAGAAATAAACACCAATAAACATGAAATCAATTTAAGTACATAATACCAATTCAGTCTAACTAATAGACACAGAAGCACAAATAGATAAGATTTTGCTGTCCTTTAACCAACCTTAACCTTCAAATAGTGACAATTATAAGGGCTAAATAATTGAGAAATACGACACATTGGTATAGAATGGGTATACTTAATAATATTTAAATATAAGGAATTGCTCATGAGATATCATCTTACATGCAATGTGCAAAGTTAACATGAACCCAACTTACATTGCACACGACACATTTAATATCAGGTCTCATTAACATTCCACAAACCAAATTCATGCTTAACATAAATGCAAACAATTTATGCTTCCAGTAGCAAATTACTCTCTTAACTTTAAATGTCATCGCCAAATCTAGAATTTTCTTATTACATCTGTGATATTAAACCACATAAGAATATAATTTAAAATAACTCTATTTAACATTAATCACTTGGCCAAAAGAAATATTTATATCATAGTAAGTGATTTAAATATGACCCAAATACTTACGTAGCATTTTTCACATTGAATCATCAGACCTTCATCTTTATAGATACCACAAATACAGCGAATAATTTCTTCTTCGTCATCCTCTGTCTGTATCCATTCACCTGTAATTAACAGTTATACGCAACTTACACCATCATACTTAATTATATTAAATGTCCATTAATTCCATCATTACAAAAATCAGAGCATGAAAAATTGAAATGTGTTTGATCTTAGCTTAGATTAAAAGGATGACATTTCAGATACTATTGAAAATCCACCTCTCAGACTCAGCAGCTGTTTTATTTGTTCCCATGTGCTGGTAGTTCAAAGGTTTGGAAATGGGCTGCATCTTTGGTGTAAAACAATGCTATACCAACAAGTATTACCTTTATTATCAGACATCTCACTTAGGTCAGATTCAGATGAAACAGAAGTAGTTGGTGTAGAAGCCTGCATAATGTCAGAACCATCCATATCAGAAAGAGCCCCAGTCTGTCCATCTGTCTGCCCATCTTGACCCAGCATTTCGTTCAGTTGAGTTAAACCCTCTCGTTTTGCAGCATGGTAAATCATGCGCAGATGTTTGATCTTGTCCCCCATCCCAGACTTTTTGCCACAGTATGTCTACAAAGTAATATCTTTCTTTATAAATAAATGTAATGTGTGAAGTGGAACCAGAAAAAAAAAACACAAATTCTTATTCAGTTATCTAGTTGAGTGAATCTGAATAAAAGAGAATAACCTACATGGATAAAAGATGTTCTTTTCTAATTATAAACAGCTGAATTTTGTAAATTCTTTATTTTTACGTAAGACCCGGGATGTTAGATTAGAAAATGTATTATATTATTCTTGCTATTTTCAGGACTTCAACCACTTAATCTACTGTAGTTTATGGTATATGGAAACTTAACTACATGTCGAGGGAAATGGGACCAAATTCCGGCCTCAAAAAGGGGGAAAAAATATTAATATACCTCTACATTTTCAAACAGTTTCAACACATCTCTTTCAAAGCCATCAATACTGCTGTAAACAGCTGATAAGATTTTGTTCTGGATCATGGTGAGGTCAATTTTTTCGTCTATCACCTGGTAATAGTATGGGTGCTTCTTCTTTGATGGCAGGTGATAAAGATCAGTAGCTAGAAAGAAACCGTCTTCATCTGAAAGAGAAATCCACAGTGATTACAAGTTATGTCATAAGTTTTTAGTACCATTCCTTATTAATATCTGATAAAAGGATCCTTGGAAGGGCAAATCCCCAGTGATTACTAGTTTTTTACAAACTCAGTTTTCAGTACTATTCTTTATTAATATTTGATAAAAGGATCCTTGGAAGGGCTAAATCCATAGCGATCTCTAGTTATTTCACTTTTTATTTTTTCAAAGACTCGAGTTTTTAGTACTTATACAGTAAATTATGATATAAAGTATACCTGATAAAAAGATCTTTTGATAGCACTGAATGTAACCCAAAAGTTTTACAGATTATGTTTACAATGGGGTAATGCTGAATTGCTACACCCCTCATTGTTTTGGGTGGATCTAATGATCAAGAGTAAGAAAACAAACAGTCAACAAACCTTTACTGGAAGTAATTGCTGAGTAGATTTCCTTGCACACACCAGCAAGCCTTGCCAGGCCACTCAGTTCTGTGTCTTCTTCTGCCAATGTTAGCCGGCGTGTCTTCATGGAACGCGACGTCTTCAAAGCTGTGAGTTGAGTCATGAACACATCTGAAAAATATTTTATTTAAACAATTTTCATCAATTTAAAATAACATAAAATATAAAAAAAAAATAAAAAAAAGGAACTAGAAGTAGATAAAACAAGATGGCATAACCAATTTTTTTTTTACATGTTTAACACTCTGAGTTTGAACTATATTCATTTATGCTCAATTGTGAACTTTTGTAAATAGTTCTCTCTCTCTCAAATCTCTTCTCCTAGGTTAAACCAGAGCTGTTCTGTGTATTTTAACAAAATAATCAACCAAAACTTGGAATCAAGTCAAATACATCAACTTTAACAAAGCGAATTAAAATGCATGCAGATACACTTACAGCTTCCATTTCCAAAGAATGATTCAAAATATCCAGCCAAGTGTTAAATCTATTTAATAAAGTCCATAAAATGTTTGAGTTAATCCTTTGTTTTCATACCTTTCTTTGTAAAATGAGTTCCCTTGATGTAGTCAGTATCTTTTCTGTCCTTGTATTCATTGTGATCGGGCTGGTGTTTTATATCTCGAATACGATCCAAGTTGCGAACCAGAAAAATAGCTTGTCTGCGTACAAACTGACGCTCCTTCTTCGAGATGGGTTTTACAGGAATTGGCGCAAGGTAGTGTGGAATAGGCTGGTTCCCTAAGACTGGCATGCCACCATGACTGTACGCATTACCATGCACAGTATGCTTTGTCTGTATAAAAGATAAATCTTTTTGTTAATGCACTGGGGCAATACAAGAGGACCAATAGGACCTGTATTGCCTTAATTCCAATCCTTACATATGCATGAGATTTTAATTCCAAGTTTCCTTTCCAGGTTAGGAACCAAAATAAACAATTTTCATTAAGTATCTCAAAGGAAACTAAGATTATCAATGTCTATTTTTAGTTACACTTGAAAATAAAAGGCACTACTAGACCTTAGGTTTTGGAGTCAGTGCTTGTAAACAGAGAATTTTGTATTTTTGGCTATTTTTGTTTCCATGGTAACAGAAATTGTATTGGTATGCAAACTCGCTCATAGCAAAATGAACTACTAGTTTGACAGGAGTTCAATTTTTTGTGATATTATCTTAAATGATTTAGGAGTTATTTCTGAATATGCATCAGATGCAGTGCCCAATTTAATATCCCACAAAATCACATCGCTGGGAATAAAGTTAAGAAAACAAACACCTAAATAGAGGTGGATGACATCTATTTTCTTTCAGTTCCTTCAACAAAATGGTATAATGGCATAATCAAATTAAAAAAAACTACACCTATCACTAAAGGTGGTTAATACTCAAACATTTATTAATTCAACATTGTAAAAATTTTTGTCACGCACATCTACACTTGACCATGTATGCAAAGTATCAAATGTCTGAAAACTATGGAAGTAGTTCGCTCCAAACGAAAAGTAAGTGCAAGGGCAATAACTCTGCATGGAACTAAGTCAGCGTCACAAACTTTGTGCAACACGCATCTACCCTTGATGTTGGTCATGTACATGCAAAGATGAAAACTGCAGGTAAGTGTTTACTAAACCAAATCAGCATTATTCCATCAATCAAGGGTCATTACTCTTTCCATTCTGATCTATTATAGATGGTTCAAGTACTAGTTCCGAGTTTTCAAGACTATAAACATCCTGACCAAGTTTGGCTAGGATTGGATGAAAACTGAAGGTGCTACAGTGTGTACAAGAAAAGTTAACAGACAGATGACGAACAAATTATCAAGACACATGCACTTCTGGTTTTCCCAATTATACAGTGAAAAGAGAGGATGATAATCTAAAATGACCTAGTGTCCTTATATTACGAGTGTTATTTTTATGTTCTGAACCTAAATTCATCAAACTTGAGTCTAAAGATCAGACTCAAACCAAAATTTTATAATTTACATAAATAACAATGTTACAAGAAATTAATTACATTTTCCTGAGAAAGCAATCAATTTTATTCCATAAAATTTCTAAAAACATCAAAAAATTACATTTTATAACAAAATATTTTGCTGTTAAAATGTATTTAAAATTTGTCACTTCTGATCTGAGTTTTGGTTTTCGACTCAAATTTGATGAATTTAAGCCCTGCACAACACATATTTTCTTACATTTGGGCCATCTTTGCCCTTGTCCATCTTTTGTTTAGATTTACGCTTCGGATGTTTTCCTTTCAATTTTGATTTCAATGCTGATGTTCCCTGTCCATTATAGCGCTGTTTCTTTCCTCCTATGATGCCTCGGCAGTTCTGGCTACCACACTTACAAATTTGCTGAAAAAATAAGTTTTAATGGTTTCTTTGATTCTTCTTTTAAGTTGACCTCACCTATTAATTTTATATCCAAGAATTGATTCAACTGTATAGAATGAAAGAAAATCAAGTAACCTGAAGAAATCAGTGCGATTTTCGGCAGAAACACTTGATATTTTTTGGGAAATACGTTTTAAAAAGTCATCTATGAACTGATATTGATAAGGTTTTTTTGGGGGGAAAAAAATGGAGGAAAGAAACCAACAGAACCGGAAATCCAAATGTTTGTTATTATGACTTAGTACATTCACTAAAGAGTGATCCTATATCTAATTTAAGTAGTACATTTTTACTGATTAATTATGAACCAATACATGAACCTAGCTTTTTGAGAACTCATGAATGCAAAAAGCTAATTAAAATTTTAAGGTATAATTTTGAAATTTAGTTGGTTTAAAAACATGCATATTGACTGATACAAATGTTCATGTGTACATGTCCTTTTAGCATCATGTAATTTGACTAATTAATTCATCAAGCTAATTTCATACAATCTGTCTGTATCCTGGGATTGCATTGATTGAATTTGTCTCTGCTGAATGGCTTAATGAAACTGCCTTGATGCAGTGGATATCTTTGGGGTACAGAATCTTCTTGCTGCATTATCAGTAAAATTGGGTTTATTATGGCACCACAATGATTCACAAAGAATAGTGAATTATTTAATAGTTAATTTTCAGTTAATGACACTATATGGCAATCCAAATTGTCATTGAATTTTACATAAGGGGTTCACTTTTCTTTCAAAAAGCCGCTGGAATAATAATGTCACTAATGTATAATATTTTTCAATTCTCATGTCTTTATAGTGTTGATAGAACTTAAATTTCCCCCTCAATATTCCAACTCAAACTCGTACAAAATTTCATACACTTAATGTTGATTTGAGGTAAAAAGTTAGGGGTATTTACATTTATTTTTAAGTTGAGCATAAAATCTAAAGTTGAGCATCGAACAAGTTTTATAACCTGAGACCCAGTTTAAAATATATCCACCTTCGCCAGCAGAAACTCTGTTATTCTTAAAGGTATAAATAGCCACTAATCAGATATATCAATTCTAATCTCCCAGGTATAAGTAGCCTCTATTCAGATATATTAATTCTAACCTCCAGGTATAAGTGGCTACTATTCAGATATATCAATTCCAACATCCAGGTATAAGTGGCCACTATTCAGATATATCAATTCCAACCTCCAGGTATAAGTGGCCACTATTCAGATATATCAATTCCAACCTCCAGGTATAAGTGGCCACTATTCAGATATAATAATTCCAACCTCAAGGTATAAGTGGCTACTATTCAGATATATCAATTCCAACCTCCAGGTATAAGTGGCTACTATTCAGATATATCAATTCAAACCTCCAGGTATAAGTAGCCTCTATTCAGATATATCAATTCCAACCTCCAGGTATAAGTAGCCACTATTCAGATATATCAATTCCAACCTCCAGATATAAGTGGCCACTATTCAAATGTATCAATTCTCACCTCCAGATATAAGTGGCCACTATTCAAATGTATCAATTCTCACCTCCAGATATAAGTGGCCACTATTCAAATGTATCAATTCTAATCTCCAGGTATAAGTGGCTACTATTCAGATATAATAATTCCAATATCCAGGTATAAGTGGCCACTATTCAGATATATCAATTTCAACCTCCCGGTATAAGTGGCCACTAATCAGATAAATCAATTCCAACCTCCAGATATAAGTGGCCACTATTCAAATGTATCAATTCTAACCTTCAGATATATCAATTCCAACCTCCCAGAACATTACACTTAAATATGAATTTTCGGCTGAATACACCAAATCAATGAAAGTTTCTTAAACAAAACTAACATCTTTCCTTGAAACAATCTCGCCTTGTATTCCGAGATGATACAACACACATTCGAAACTCAGTAAACCAATAAAGCTTTTGAAGTGTCACACTTTTGGGCATCTTTATGTAATCAACCATTCATTTCACCTGATTTATAAAATCAGCGCACATAAATCTACTGAAATCTTATTTGTGATGTGAACAAATGTATAATATTTATATCAATATAAGAAAAGAGTTATTACCTGTGCATCATGGTTAAATGACTGGAAATTATAGTCATATACAAGTTCTGTACCAGGCTCAACATTATCCATGGCAAACAGGCACATGTGGTGAGTACCATTCACATTCCTGAAAATACAATCATCTTTATTAGGAATGGAACTGCTCTTTTATAAACAACAAGAAGACATTAATTAATATTTTAAATTTTTTTTAATGGAGTTTGAACATTTTCAACACATTTCAGGTTATATATGGCATATCCAGTTTGACTGGTGGAGGAGGACCTCAGGCTTAGTAGAACCACAAGTAACTGGAAACTTCTTCACATAAAATTTTGGATCGAGCGGGACTCTCACGTACGACCTTAGCGATGAGAGGTAAGTCATCTTGAGAGATGCTGATATGCCTCATTTTTTTTTTTTTTTTACAAATAATGCTAAAAAGTCTTCAATCAAACTGACATGATAATTTGATAAAACATCTTAGTGTTATATTACAATTAGCCTCATATCAAACAATATGGAAAGATAATGGCTTTAGACAATATATATATATATATATATATATATACATATATATAAATGGGTTACCAAGACAGCAGACAACCTTATCTTTAACGTGAGCATAGATCTAAAGCTTTTAACTATAACAAGTAATATTGATGGCAAACTCACTTATTAATGTCACCGTAAAACTGTTGTTATGGTAACCGATCTTTTCACATTTATAAGAAATGTAATTAATATTTTAAATGTATATTAGGACCAAATCAGTATTTCTATTTTCACCACTTCATGTTGTTCTGTGGAAGACATGAAATGTCACATGAAATGACAAACAATATTTATCATTTTAACAGGGTTTAATGCCATATTTTCAACACAACACATTAGGATTATAAATCCCATCCAGTTTAACTAGTGAGAGGAAGATCTCAGAATGAATCTGAGTAGAACATTGTCCATCGATTAGTTACTGGCTAACATTTTCGCATAAAGTTTTCAAACCTTATCTTGGCTTGAATCCATGACCACGCTGGTGAGAGGTAAGTTATCTTGAGACAGTAACTTTGACCACTATGCCATGAGTGACCTATTTGTTCTATTTATTTTCAAACTAACCATTTCTGCATCTCACAATTAGGTTCACACGAGTGATTGACAAATCGCGCTACATTGCCCATCCTGTATCCATCTATTACAGTCCCCCTGTCCAGGTTAAGGCAATAATGATGGCATTCCTGGGAGTATTCCTCCGTCATACGGCGTCGAAACTCCTGTTCACTGACCACTTCTCCAAGGTACTCCATGATGAGTTCACCTAAAGGTATGATTGGAAGTTTATTTTGTTATAAAGACAAATCTATATGTTAGCAAATTTTATCATAAATTAAGTCAAAACGGGGCAATAACCCTTGTAAAATTTGATCGTCATCAAATCTTCATTTTATAATTATTAAACTCAACACCACATATCAATTAAATATGTAAACCCTTTCAGAAATTATTTTCGGAAATTAATATTTGAATGACGAGTGGCTTAATGAATAGATGTACATTGTAACACTTAATACATCAACACCACTCTTCGACTTGCTGGGGCAACATATCACATGAAAGAATAAGAAGGAGTATTGGTTACTCAATAATCAGATCTATCTCTAGCAAATCATGATGTTTTAATTAGTTCAGCACTTTTGGTTTTTGATTTTTACAAAGTCTACTTCCACCTCACCTCACATTTTATTGCATATCAGATGAACAAATAAATATCTTCTTAATCCATCCATTATGGTTTATTTTTATCCACATATACAGTAAACATACCTGCTTTGACAGGTTTGGTTGTCCGTACTCCAAACCCTCGGTCTTTTGTGAGGAATTTCTGCAAACCTGTGGCAAACTGGTGCTTCTGTATACACTGGTTACTACACTGGTCACCACAAGGACAGAGGTCAGGAGAGCATTCAGTGTAGATCATCCTGAACAAACAGTAGACGATAGAAAATGTCAAATATGTAATCTTTTAGAAAATGAATTTCATTTTATTTTAAAATGTACGTTGTACAAAGATTTCAGAATAAGCTATATAAGAAAATACTAATAGAAAAGACCCAATATGCCAAAATTTATTGAATTATTTCAATGACTTCTTTGGAAAACAGTAAAACATCTTGCTAGATACATATATAGTGAGAAAAGAAACAAAACATTGTATAAAAGCTTTGAAAAAAGAAACAAACAGTACATTAAAGAAAATGGAACAATTGTTTTCTAACAAACCCACCTGTTAAGACAATCTTCTCCACATCCCTTTTCGTTTATGCTGGCTGGTTTTTTACATGAACAAGTATGAGCATCATACCGGCACGCAGGACGGGCATCAACATAGATGTCTGAAGAGAGATTAAGGATGGTTAATACTAGTTGTCAGACGGACATGAATCTAAAGAGTAGACATGAATGTAAACACCGCTGTGGTGGTCTAGTAGTGGAGTGTTCGCTTCATTTGTGGAAGGTTGTGGGTTTGATCCCCAGCCGGGTCATACCTTGACTTGTAACTAAAAGCTTCCTCGTTTGGTGCTCAGTGTTTAGAGGACAGTTCATAATGTGACTGGGTGGGGTATCATACCATGTGTCTGTGGCAGGATACTCCAGTGTGGCAGTATTAAAATACTGTCCCAATAAGATACCATCGCAATATAACTGAAAAATTGTTGAAAGCGACGCTAAATGCTATACAACATAAATGTAAACAAATGAATTCAACAACCATTGATAGTGGAGCTAGTAGCAGAACACAAGACCCAGGATCATAGGGGCTTGGGTTCAATCTCCTGCCATTTTCTGGTCTTGTGTTCCTGAGCAAGACATTCTATCTGCCTATTTTTTGTACTGGTTCTATCCAACTAATTATTTCTGTATTGCCACATCATTAAAGGACATAATTATATCAGGTTGTCTCAATATCTTAAATTGGCTAAACGCATTTTTTTCCCAATAGATCATGCCTCAGTATGAGCTCATCGACTCCATATTGCCAAAAGGATATTTTATTTAAATATACCAAAATAATATATTGAAAAGGGATATCCTAACTTGGGCTACACGCTTATGTTAAACTAAAATAGATTTCCTGCTTAAAATTGCAACATATTTTATGACGTATCATATGAGTCATGTGATTTCATTTTGATTTCAGTTTGATCATGTTATACACGTAATAAAAATATAATCTTAGAAACGAGTTTGAATGACGATGTGAAGGTCATCAAGCAGTATTTAAGTGCTGTTTATTTTTAGAATAGGGATTTCGTTTACCACACTCTTATTTAAATACCAATTTTGTCATGTTTTTGGTGGATTTGACATCAAAACATTCGGATTTTATTAATTTATGATAATGAGATGCCTTTCATCAATTTTAAAATAAAAATAATTTTGTTTTATAGCGTTTTTTTCTGATATACTCCCTTTAAGTCAAAATTTGCTGCACTAAAGTTATAAATATATTAATTTGATTGATGTTTTATGGACGAAAAATCAAACACTATGTTCTCTTTAAAAACAATTAAACCAACAAAATCACTCATCCTTCAAAACAAGTTAAGTGAAGTGTTCACAGTGTAACATACTATTTCTGATTCTTCTGTACTGTTGGCCATCGCCTTTCTTTGGCAGCTGAAGAGAAATCAATAGAAAATTTTTTATAACAGAGATGGGCAATATATCTAGAGACAAATTGAAAAATTAAAATATGAAAATTTGGTTTACTTTCCTGCCAAAGTGCCTGTTACTTTTTTAAAAAAAAATGTTTTTGAGATATGAAGTAACATATATCACACAGACATTACCTAACATGTTTGTGGAAAGTAAAAGAACTTCAAACAAAGTTGTGAAAAGTTTGCATGTGAAACAGGTCGGTTCATATTCTCCTGTTTTATATGTTGACAATATAACCCAGGACTTGACATTTCTTACCAAAGCATTTTGTCCGCCCTTTCCAACATGTCTTTATCTAATGCTTAAACTCAAAGAAATAAAGGTCAGTTTCTTAAATCTTACACGTCCCAACTAAATGGTTACTCGTCATGGCAAGTGGACAAGTGGAATTTTTCAGCTCTGTAACCAATAATTATATATACATGTACATATATGTATTATTTACAATCTTAACATACCATGTCATTGAAGTGTAACCACCATACGTCATACGGCAGTTGGAAATCTGTGTTGTTCTTCATTAAGTGGTGCCCAAAATGCAACGGTAGGTCAAAGGTCAGGTAAGTATTACTTGAGTCTCGGTCTTTAGATTTGCTGCAAGTAAACAAAGTAAAAACTTAAAGTCAATATACATATTTTATAGCAGAAAACCATACTTCTTAACAAATACAAGAGATATGGTCTAGTAGTAGACTATACATGTCATGCATTCGATTGCCGTTTGGGTCATTCTAAATGCTTGAAAAATGGTACTAAAAGTTTCCTAACTCGGCATTCAGCATTTAGAGGATAGTGTCTGTATAATGTGACTGGGTGGGGTATCATACCATGTGTCGGCAGCACGGTAATCCAGTGTGGCAGAGTGTTTGCTAACCAGTATACAAATGACATCCTTTTTTTTAGCAGGCCACAGGCATAGCCCTGCTTATGTCAGCGTGATCAAGACTTGATCCAAGTCAAAATGTTCATAATGCCAGGGACTCCTTTATTTGTTGAATTCATGTATTTTGTATACGCAGCAAATCAAACAAAAAATATTGTAGACATTGAATTTTGTCATTCTAAAATTTAGGTTGCATAAAATAAACCAAACACTACAATAATATCAATTGAATTAGGAAGGAATATTCATTATAGCCCAGCTATCAGTACTTGTACTACATTGAGATTTGTATGTCAGTCTAGGTAGCACTGACTGCACTACGTCACATTGGCATCTGATCTACTGCCATTTATTTGAATGGAACAGTTTCCCAACCATGAACAACCAGTATTTGTATGAAGTTTTATGAAGACTCCTTCTGCAGTAACCACTGGGAGATCAATGTTCCTGACAGGGCCACTGTCACCCTGACCTTTCTGTACAACATAAACCAAACTTCAGATCAATAAAATAACCATATACCCCAACCCCCAAACAGTGTCAATAAATTCTGAAGCTTAAAACCCGTAATTAAAGATAGTTTAAAAGAATTATACTCTTTGAAATGTGGATGATTAAAAAGATTTTAAATGGCATTTTATGGTTATCACATTTAACATAAAAACAAGGTCAGTTACTGGACCATTGACCTCAGATTAAAACGACACTGCCATTTAAAAGTACTAGTATGTAAACAGTGAAATAAGGTGAGCTGTTGGATGAAAACTCAAAATAACAATAGTATATGGTTCCGCTTTATGGTTCACACTTTAGAACACCCATGTATAATATCATTTTTGGCACCCATGTTACTCCAAGTGAAAAATATCAGATCACCATCCCCATGACACCAACTACCTTGATCATTACTAAACAAACTGCATCAAAATTATATTTCAACTATACTTTTTCAAACAAAATCTGTATCTCCATGATGTTATTCTCTTTTTTTTTTTATATCAATGGGGGGGGGGGGGGGGGGGGGGGGGGGTTAATTACAGGCAGAGCTTTTTATTAGCAACCATACATACAGTATGGCATGAGTAAGTAGAGCTTATTATTTTAAGCAAAAATTCGAAAGTATCTTTAAACAATTTACATATTAGGCTTTATTTAGTTATCTTTTAACAATTTACATATTAGGCTTTATTTAGTTATCTTTTAACAATTTACATATTAGGCTTTATTTAGTTATCTTTTAACAATTTACATATTAGGCTTTATTTAGTTATCTTTTAACAATTTACATATTAGGCTTTATTTAGTTATCTTTTAACAATTTACATATTAGGCTTTATTGAGTCATCTTTAAACAATTTACATATTAGGCTTTATTTAGTCATCTTTTACAATTCACATATTAGGCTTTATTGAGTCATCTTTAAACAACTTACATATTAGGCTTTATTGAGTCATCTTTAAACAACTTACATATAAGGCTTTATTTAGTTATCTTTTAACAATTTACATATTAGGTTTTATTTAGTTATCTTTAAACAACTTACATATTAGGCTTTATTGAGTCATCTTTAAACAACTTACATATTAGGCTTTATTTAGTCATCTTTTAACAATTTACATATTAAACTTTATTTAGTCATCTTTTACTTATCTTTACATATTAGGTTTTATTTAGTCATCTTTTAACAATTTACATATTAGGCTTTATTTAGTTATTTTTACATATTAGGTTTTATTTACTTATCTTTTAACAATTTACATATTAGGCTTTATTTAGTTATCTTTTAACAATTTACATATTAGGCTTTATTGAGTCATCTTTAAACAATTTACATATTAAACTTTATTTAGTCATCTTTTACGATTTACATATTAGGCTTTATTTAGTCATCTTTCAACAATTTACATATTAGGCTTTATTTAGTTATCTTTACATATTAGGCTTTATTTACTTATCTTTTAACAATTTACATATTAGGCTTTATTTAGTTATCTTTACATATTAGGCTTTATTTAGTTATCTTTTAACAATTTACATATTAGGCTTTATTGAGTCATCTTTAAACAATTTACATATTAAACTTTATTTAGTCATCTTTTACGATTTACATATTAGGCTTTATTTAGTCATCTTTCAACAATTTACATATTAGGCTTTATTTAGTTATCTTTACATATTAGGCTTTATTTACTTATCTTTTAACAATTTACATATTACGCTTTGTTTAGTTATCTTTACATATTAGGCTTTATTTATTTACCTTTTAACAATTTACATATTAGGCTTTATTTAGTTATCTTTTAACAATTTACATATTATGCTTTATTTAGTCATCTTTTAACCATTTACATATTAGGCTTTATTTAGTCATCTTTTAACACAGTGCTTTTTTCTGCCATATTTATAGCCGTCATTTGGTCATATTCCCAATGGCAAATAGTATTTTGTTTTCCCAATTGAGTGGTAAAATATCCCAAATGAAAGCTTCAATAATTGTAAATTGAAACTTGCCATAATTCCTTGATGAAATAAACAAAGTTTTCCCAATTCTGAATTGAGTATGACATTGACTCTTTAGGTAAATGGCCAAAGAAGCAAGTGTACAGGTTTTTATGAAGTTGAACAAATATATTTAATGCAAAAGTTGTCCCAATGTTAATGAAAACACTGCTAATATTCCCAATTCCAAGGGTATGGTCATCTCCCCAAAATGGTGAAAAAATCACTGTAACAATTTACGTATTTGGCTTTATTTAGTTATCTTTTACTTTTTTCATGCTATTTCATAAATGTGAGGATTTTCAAAAGATTGATTGATTGAATATTTGCATAACTTTTTATGCCATCAAAGGCTAAAAGACCTTCATTTAGCCTAACCACTCTTTTCTGGGATCCTGGAAGTTTTAAACAGTACTTGTGCACACTCCACCTCTGCAAGTAGCTGATAACTTTGCAACTTGAGTTAGCAGTGCTGAGATCGGTGCTCTAGTACTGGTTAATCTTCTAGGATTCTATTGGTTGCTTGGTCAACTGATTGTCTATTAACCCTGAATGGCATAAAAATGACACTAAATATTCAAACAAACAAACATGCATATCCAATGAAACACCTTTTTAGAATTCACTTCATCTGTCAGTAAGGACAACGACAACATATACCTGTCATTTAACAATTTCAAAATTGTCAAGTATCCAGTACCACCCACACCTCTCAAGCAAAGTCTCAATTCCCTGAATGAAAATGTTTCAAAAAGTTTGTGTGTAAGATAATCTATTTTTTTTTTGGTGTTCTTGACAGGAAAAACCATTATCAGCATAAAACTTTTCAAAACCACACACACCTACACCGACTTAAAAAGATAAGGCTTATCTTTGAATATACCCCTTCACATTCAAAAACTATACCCGGAAACAACACTCCTACATGCGGTTTTAAATGCCCACTTGACTTTAAATACCTCAGATCTCTATTTATTTTAAAAAACTCAACCTGAACAAATGATAATTTGAGTGTAGTTTAACACCTTGTATTTAATCAGTTCACGGATGATCATTCTGTCTCACAAAGAACTCCACTTCACAAAACACCATTTATCATTCATGAATCTACTACCGCCAAATGCTACCTAAACAAAGAATAATTCACCCAATATCACACTACAAAAGGTCAATTTTTTTTCTGCAAACCAGCCCAAGCATATCATAAGGCCATAAAACATCTGTTGAATAAAACAGGGCCAAAAACACATCTGTATCGACTTGAATTACATTAACAAACTTTGCTGATAAATTAAGATACGCCCTCATGGAAACAAATAAAAAATGTCGATTGACCGAGAGCAATGATCAGCGATCGCTTGTAATTTGGTTCATCAACTCTAATTTGGCATAAATGGTTCCTGTTTGAAAACTGACAGCAACAATGGAAGTCAATATGCTATACAACGAAGGGGAATTTTGTGAACATGTTAATTATGGCAGTGTTAAAACGCTTCTTCGTTTACACAAAGCAGGAGGCACACTCGATTCAATACGTTTATAATACAGCACTCTCAATGGAAGTTACCAGTGAGTGTCAGGCTTCACCGACACTAAATATGGGAATAAATGGACAGTCAGGTTTATGGCTTTTGATATTTCCAGTTTAATTACGCTTTGATTAAAAGGTTAATGCATGGCATTGACCTTTAGTGCAGCACAACCACTAGACCTGTCACACCAGTCATTAGTGATCGATAAAGGCTGAAAAAAACTGGAAGTCAATTGTAAATGGGGGGAGCGGATTATCTCACTATCCCATTCAGTTATTTTGACAAATGATTCATTCAATAGATATTTGTAATTTTGTAGTAAACAAGGACAGTATTTAAGCACATGATAATTTTGTTTTACTCAAAGTGGAAGCGGTTAACACAAAAAAAAGAATTCTGAAACCCTTGTTCCCTCCCTTTTCTTGTAACATATATCAGTACACAACACGAATTATTCATTCAACGACCATGATCCGCATCTCATCATGTTTACACTTAACACAATGTAGCACAAAGCGCCCATCAATTTTCAATTAATATTGACTTTGATACAGGTATTTTGTATTCTTATCTTAGCACAGGTAATTTAATGCCACTTTACAGGTGATTCAATTATACTGTATTCCTGGAGTTTTCAGATGAAGGTAATGGCTGTATACCTGACATCTATGGTAAAACGTGGTGTAATTCTATTCAAGTCTCTGATTACAGGCTTTTTAATGTATACAGAAGTTTTGCGGTATACCAGTTTATAGCTTTTGGATTTGAAGTGGAGAGAGGCTAACAACATTATAACTTAATAAGACAGGATTAGAATCATGATTTATCTTGTTACTATGTACGTTGTGAAAATTTTGGAAGTTCGGCACAAAATTGATTTATTTTATTTACTGATTTATATTAACTCAATTGCAATTAAGCACACAGCCTTTGTGAATAAAGTCTGTGTCCTTGGTAGAACTAGTACTGGGTGTGATCTTGTTGCCTTTAACCATTTGGCAACACAGGAACAAGACCTCACTGTTTACAGTTTCTAAGAACAATTGTGGTTAATTTATCAACCTTTGTGTGGTTCCTAGTGCCAAATGAGTGATGGCAAGAATAGGATCACTGGCTCATGCATGTTGTAAGAGGCAACAATTTCATTCATACAACAGAATTTGCTGAAACTCTACCGTCTGCTGGTATCAAGGTTGTAGGTTTATGACGCATATTCATATGTTGATTTTTTTTCAACATGTATACCTGTTAATCGTTTCTTTACATGAAGAGTGAACATGAAATCTTTCTTCCTGTTGGCAAAATGAATAAAATCCCATTCATTCATTCAGTTTCCAGGAGTCTACAAAAAATCAATTTGACCCAAAACCAGCACAATTGATTCACTGTATTTTAGATGATGAAATTTGACTGACATCAAACAAAAACTTACAAGTTAATGGTTTCCTTATCTATCTAAAATAAAAGCCCCTTTCAGAAATAGTTAAGCCTGCAAAGTTTTGATTTGTTGTTTTTATCTCTTGTGTTTTTAACTGTTTTTTTTGTTTTGTTTTTTTTGTGTGTAAATAATCAGCAAAGATACTGAATATTTACTGGCCTCATATGTGATATTGGAAGCCATTTTGTTTGGATTTAAAAAATAATAACTTTCCCATGGTTCTCTGGTTTCGCACCAGTGTGTTTGAGAGATGAGGGAAACTATCTATTCACTATTATTTGTTTGGCCTCACAACCACATGTTTTATAATTACAGATTAATTACACATAATTTTATGTAGTTGCGTTTTATTTCTGTGACAAGACCCTACATTATTTCGTTAGATTTGAATACGTTCAAAATCCAAAACAAAAAATAGCCTATTTGTAATGTTGGATATAGCACCTATTGAAATGTGCTGGAGCGAAACCATCAATTACAGCAGTCAAATCACCATGGGTACTTAACCATTAGTGTGAGAATATGTTTTTATTGAGATAAATGTCAGCATGCTGTATTTTGTTATTAAATAGACATTTTATCGTTGAGAAGTGGTACAGAAATTGACTGAGAGTCAAACACCGTAGAGCCTTGAAAGACACTCATTGTCAACTTTGGTTTAAACCTACAGTATTTATTTTACATTGATTTGAAATAACTTTTGACAGCTTATACAAATCTTGCCCTATGTTTTCCTGAGTATAACCAGTACTTAGTACATACAGATGATGCGTCTTCCCCAAGAATGGTGTTACCACACACAGCCCCTGGCCCATTCTGATTTTCGAGCCAATGCTCTACTACTGGAACATGTGCTTCACTCATTGACTAATCTTGTTATACAGGTTACAAATTATGTTATCGACATTATAAAACAGCACGCAGTCTAAGTGACTGCTAACACAGGATTGCTTTTAGATGTCATTGCAGGCACAATGCAGTGTTTTTTACAGAAATAAATCACAGAGGGAGGATACAATGGTTTAATGCCATTTTTAACACATTGCAAGTTATATCAAGATTTACTGGCAGAGAAAAAAATCAGAATAAATTTAAGTAGAATGGCAGTCCTTCCAGCCAGGCCTGATCAATCCAGGGGTCGTGAGTTTGAATCGCCGCCCGGTAACAATCTCCATGATGATTGATATACGACACTGTGCCTCAGTATCATTCGTCACTCACCGCTGATTCAAGTGGGGAAAGTTATCAGTTGGGGTGTGCTTAGGTAAACAATGGTTAGGTGAACTGATCGTCTGATGGCAAATGAATGAATGAATGAATGAACTCTCGCATACTAGCTAGACTCAAATCCAAGACGACATCTGAGGTTGAAACAAGGGAAAAAGGGAAAGGACCCCATAAATAAATCATTAGTTGAATATTAAGGAACATTTTTATGAGAGCTAACAGACAATCAGTAAGTTAGTTTTCAACTCTTTCCTGGGATCCTGGAAGGTTTACCAGTACTTGAGCACACTAATCATTTCAAGTAACATAACTTTCCAACTTGAATCCGCGGTGAGAGACGAAGGACAATGAGACGCAATATTTTATATCAATCATCACAGAAACTTTGACTGGGCGGGGAATCAAACTCACTACCCCTGGATTAATAAATGCACTAATGACTGGGCTTACTGGACCCGGCATATTAATAAATTAGACACTAATAAGAAACTATAAATAACAATATGACATTCACTAGACAGTAATTGTATTATAAATGTCTAATATCCCAATACGGTTATTTTGAGAATCTTAGAAATCAAAACTTGTTTTTTTATATATTTCCATTCTTTGTACAGATGAAGAGTGTCACCCATGCAATGCCATACAAACAAATGACAAAATGATCTTCAGTCCCTTCAGAGAAATCTCAGGGGGAAGGGGAAGAGACCAACACCCGCCCTCTCTAAATCTGCCAATGCTATGTTTGAAGTAATTGCTGGTCTCATGAACATTCAAATATAAATGAGAGGGAAACATCTTCCGTTTAAATATGGACAAATCTTATACTGGGAGAGACCAGGGATTACATTTCTGTCAATTCGAAAATGACATTGACATATAATTATACCAAAAAAATACTATTAAGGAATATCACTAGTTTCTGAAATATATTTATTTATAACATACATAAAAAGATATTTCCTGGTACTGCAAAATTCCCAGAACAGGTTTTATAAAGTTTTTTTAACTGGGAAATGACGTAGGCTGATGTGAGATTGAATTACTTTTTTATTGTGCTGACTTGTTTCCATTAAATTGTTATGTAAGTTTAATGACATGTATATTTAGTTTGAATAGTGTGTATTTAATACATAATGAGAATATTTTTACAGGTATTAGTTAAACTATTTATTCATTTTTCTGAAAATAACTTTTCTAAACAAACACGGTGACTGAGTATTGTGACGTGTCATACTTGCATATGTGTGTGCTTATGACAGTTATGACTGCATACATGTAAACATCCATACCATACCATACCATACCATAACCAATACCCATACCCATACCCACACACACATATACAATATACAATATACATATACATATATATATATTGACCAAACAAAGAAATATCCCACAACAGTAAAATGACAGATATCCTAATTCTTTCTTCTATATCTTTATACTAGCCTGTGAGCATATTTTATACCAACTTGTGAGCAGCACTAGTTAGTCTGTGAGCACATTTTATACTAGCCTGTGAGCATATTTCATACTAGTCTGAACGTTTTATACTACACTGCGATCATAATTTATACTAGATAGTGAGCATATTTCATACAAGCCCGTGAGCAAATTTTATACTAGCCAGTGGGCATATTTCATACAAGCCTGTGAGCAAATTTTATACTAGCCTGTAAGCTGATTTTATACTAACAAGCCTGTGAACATATTCTATACTAGTTAGTTAGCCAGTGAGCTCATTTTAAACTAGCCTGTGGGCATATTTCATATAAGCCTATGAGCATATTTTGTACTAGCCTGTGAACATATTTCATATTAGTTTGTGAGCATATTTCATACTAGTCATTGAGCATATTTCATACTAGCATGTGAATATATTTCATACAAGCCTGAGAGCATATTTCACACTAGCCTGTGAGGACATTTTATACTATTCTGTGAGCATATTCTATACTAGCCAGTGAACATATTTTATAGTAGCCTGTGAGCATATTTTATACTAGCCTGTGACCTCATTTTATACTAGCCTATGAGAACATTTTATACTAGTCTGTGAGCATATTCTATACTAGCCAGTGAACATATTTTATAGTAGCCTGTGAGCTCATTCTATACTAGCCTGTGACCTCATTTTATACTAGCCTGTGAGCACATTTGATTCTAGCCTATGAGTTCATTTTATACTAGCCTGTGAGCATATTTTATACTAGCCTGTGAGCTCATTTTATACCAGCCTGTGAGCATATTTTATACTTGCCAGTCAACTCATTTTATACCAGCCTGTGAGCTCATTTTATACTAGCATGTGAGCACATTTTATACTAGCCAGTGAGCATATTTTATACTAGCCAGTGAGCTTATTTTATACTAGCTTGTGAGCTCATTTTATACTTGCATGTGAGCACATTTTATACTAGCCATTGAGCATACTTTATACTAGCCAGTGAGCTTATTTTATACTAGCTTGTGAGTACATTTTATACTAGCTTGTGAGCATATTTTATACTAGCCTGTGAGCTCATTTTATACTAGCTTGTGAGCACATTTTATACTAGCCTGTAAGCTCATTTTATACTAGCTTGTGAGCATATTTTATACTAGCCAGTGAGCTTATTTTATACTAGCCTGTGAGCTCATTTTATACTAAACAGTGAGCTTATTTAATACTAGCCTGTGAGCTCATTTTATACTAGCATGTGAGCACATTTTATACTAGCCAGTGAGCATATTTTATACTAGATAGTGAGCATATTTTATACTAGCCAGTGAGCATATTTTATACTAGCCAGTGAGCATATTTTATACTAGCCAGTGAGCTTATTTTATACTAGATAGTGAGCATATTTTATACTAGCATGTGAGCACATTTTATACTAGCCAGTGAGCATATTTTATACTAGCCAGTGAGCTTATTTTATACTAGCTTGTGAGCTCATTTTATACTAGCATGTGAGCACATCTTATACTAGCCAGTGAGCATATTGTATACTAGCCAGTGAGCTTATTTTATACTAGCTTGTGAGCACATTCTATATTAGCCAGTGAGCTTATTTTATACTAGCCTTTGGACTCCTTTTATATCAGCCTGTGAGCATATTATATACTAGCCAGTCAACTCATTTTATACTAGCCTGTGAGCATATTTTATACTAGCCTGTGAGCTCATTTTATACTAGCCAGTGAGCTTATTTAATACTAGCCTGTGATCTCATTTTATATTAGCCAGTGAGCACATTTTATACTAGCCAATGAGCAGATTTCATACTAGCATGTGAGCATATTTTATACTAGCATGTAAGCATATTTTATACTAGATAGTGAGCATATCTTATACTAGCTTGTGAGCAATAAGGATTTTTTGTTTGTTTGTTGTTTTTTGTGTGTGTTTTTTTTTTTTTGGGGGGGGGGGGGGGGGGGTTACCAGCATTTTATCAATTGGGAAAAATCAAAAATGAAAAAAAAAAACATCCATTTGATTGAAACATCAAATCAATATATTTACTAACAGTCAGCAGTGTTCAGCACACTGTAAATAAAGAAGCACTTCTATTTGTCAAGTCTTTTTTTTCATGAAACTGGGAAAAAAAGAGACTTTTTGAAATTAAAATTAATTAGGGCTGAATACCAGACCCGGAAAATGTTCTAACAACTAAAGTAGATGGTTATTTTATTCATATTGTAAAATAATAATAATGGTTCAATTAAAATTAACATTACCCTTACTTGAATGCTGAAAGCTACATGTATATAGTACAAAAACTCCTTTGTTTCCATACAGTGCTCCAGGGTGTTGAAATCAGTATTTTACTCCTTGAATTTCATATGCAATGCTTATTTTCCAAATGTTTAGGGGTAAAAGTTAATGTTTTAATCAAACTGCAATTTAAAATTAACCTATCAACACTGAAATCTTTATTATCCGATGCTTTTTTCACCTATTATTTTAGATTCCAATGCTTTATTCAGAAACCTCAATGCTTAAATTGCTTAAATACCCCCAAATAGTGCTTATCTGGAGCACTGGGCCATAATAATAAAACTTATTTTAAAAAAAAGATGCTATTTTTACATACCATTAATAGGGAGACATTTCCTGTCGAGCAATATTTCTAACTTTGTACACACATAAAAAAATTCGTCACATTCAGTCTGGTGACATCATGCATTCATTGCTAATTGAAGTCCCGACAGTGATCTAAAAACCAGTTAGATGTAGTGTCTCTAACAGCCAGCTGGTTAATGCAGATTTGATCCAACAACAACATTACCAGACATGTTTACTTGTTTAAGCGAATTCATACATTTAACAGTGAATGTACAATCACAGTTTGTGGAAAAAAGGGACAAGATGCTCAACTCCCCCTACCACAATGTTTTACTACTTGAATATTTATATGCATTTGAAGAAAATATTCTATTGTTCATCTGCCGAATCTGGATCCTGCAAAAACATTATATATTTGCCACTTCCGATCAAACAATTAAGTGTTGTTTTTTTTTTAAATCAGAATCTTTTTAATAAGGACCACCCCCCCCCCCCCCCCCCCAAAACCAAATTTATTACAAAGTTCTCCACAGAAAGGAAAGCAAGCACTGGGGTAAAACGTGTAAACACCTTCAACACATTTTCAAGCGCTGTGTAAGGCACTCCTTGAAATACATTTCACTAATAAAACTTTTATTAATCAGTTAAAGTCATCATATTTAATATGTTTCATTTTAGGCATTAAAATGAGAAAAAGAAAAAAATAATGATTAAGAGGAAAGTAAGCTTTGCAAAATTGTATTAAAGAATTCAAGCGCTAGGGGAATACCATTTCTGACAGTCAAGCGCTGGGGTTCCCCTGTACTTAAATGGCCTGTGGAGAAGCCTACAAAATATCTGGCGGGATGTCTATGTCTGTTTGGCACTATTTTTTTTATTGTTTCTCCCTAATATTTCATGAAGAAATTCCTTAACATGTACATAACATATACAAACAAACATTTAAACTACCTACATATTTCTAATATCCTTGTTACAGCAAACAAAACCTTTACTGACGGCTTTGACCAAATATAAACAAAGAAACATTTTATAAATATGAACGGTCTTAAAGCATTTACTGGCAACTTACTCATTGTCCTTGTACGAGTCAGAGTACAATCCTGCCTTTTGAAACTTCTTCTTCTGGAATATAGTGCCCGACTGCTTTTTTACAATGCTGGCATCACTTTCTTGACTTGCATCTGAAACTCTCCTAAAACAATGAACAATATGTAAACTATCTGATGGCACATATACATTTACCATTTTAAGGTTTGTCATCCCTGAGTCCAGACAACACTGATTGCGAACTATTCCATGTTTAAATGGCAGTATGCCACTTTTTCCCTAAAAGTTTTATAAAAGGAAAAATATTTATTTTTTCTCCAATATATATTATGCTTAGACAGCCATTTCTAAAAATATCAATTTAAAATATGGTAATATATTTAATACAATATTTTGAAAAGGGAGATTTCTTGGGACTATATAGTGTTAGACTTAACTAAAATTGCAAATCTTATGCATTTTGTGATTTGAATCCTCATATTGGGTACATATCCGAGACAAATCCTGAATTTATGAGGTAGTCAACTGGGCTACCTGGAAAAAGATAGGTACAAAATCATGGAGGTTCAGCTGACATCCGTCCATTCTAAGGGATTGAACAAAGAACCCTAGAGAAATAACTATTGTTTCAGTATTGACCAGGTCGTATGAACATTATACACAAGTTTTTATAGCTATACAATTATATTCCCACCCAGTTTGGTCATAATCCGATGAAATTAAACGTGTTACATGGCAAAATTTAGTATTTTTCAATCAATGAAGGATCATCTCCCTATCCATTCTACTCCAATATAACCTGAACCTAACCAAGAACTTGTCCGAGCTTTCATTATCAATAACATTCTAACCAAGTTTGGTCAAGATTCCACGAAAACTGCGTGATAAAGTTATACAGTGTTTACAAGAATTCATCTTTTTCATCAATCAAGTGTGACAACTGTCCATTCTGACAAATTAAGACTACTGTATATTCCCTTATAAACGCCCCCACTCTAATAAAAGCCCCCCCCCCCCCACCTATTTTTCTGGAAAATCAAAAAAATTAAACGTATGTGATTTGAGTGCGTATTCGCCCATCTTTCCTTGATCGATTATTTTGTTACACAGACAACAATTAGCGGAGTGTTTATTACCTTTGAACTCTTTAACCCATTGTTTATATCTTGGGTGACTTAACCACTTTTGGTTGAACAAATACTTCCCCATATTTGCTGTTTAATACAAGTAAAAATACCGTCTGCCAATTAAAACATTACAAAACGTCGACAATGCGGTTAGTCTGCGTACGCTGAAAGCTCATTGTTCCACATTGATAAGAGCAAGCGTCCAAGTGATTTAAAGTGAAAAGTACACTGACCATAAATTCGGTTATTCCAGTACGCAGACTAATAATTTCATACAGATTTTCAGCTTTTTTTCATCCTATGTTGATTATTTTATTCACTCTCAAATAATTCTGAACCACTTTTTCGGGGATTTAATTTTCCATGGCTTTATTGGTTTTATTGTATTTTTAACTGTTGTTAAATATGATTTTTTTATCTTTTATAAACGCCCCGCCCCCACCTTGTAAATTGTAACGCCCCCAGGGGGCGTTAATTAGGGAATATACAGTATATCATGTATTTAATCATAAATCACCCAGGCCTGCAACTAAAAAGTGAATGTCCTGATAATCAGTCACTAGATCTGTACTTGTCATTTTCACTACCCTTTTGCACATAATGTAGCTCAAAGTACACAGACCTGGAAGTAAATCTGACTAAAGAGAAATGAATCAATAAAATTTATTAAAAGTTAACATCCTGCTTTTAGAATTTATTCAGAATTGGCTGCTAAATGTTGATATATTGCATTTAAGTATTGTTTGAATTTTATTGATTTTAAATAGTTTTATGACATTTTCAACACAATACCATTTACATGGCAGCTGGTTTGATCATTAGAGAAAGCATGCATGTTGAATCTGATTACAACTTTATACCCACCATCCGTTTGGCAAGCTTTATTTGATACTGAAAATCCTCGGGTCTCAAACCCAGATATAATCAGCGAACGGCAATCAGCTTTAATTAGTCTACAAGATGCAACATCCACATATGAAGAAAAAAACTAAATTATACCTAGTCTGTAACATGGACATTATTACAGTATGTCAATATGGTTAACACTTTTAGCACAAAAAATCACACTAATTCTCACCTTTTAGAAATCTTTGACTTTTTCTTGAGAATTTCATCGTCAGAGTCACTGTCATATTTACGTTTATCCTGATGAATTATGGGTAATGGTTCGGACTCTGAGCAAACAGATCTCACTGAGCTATCTGGATGCTCTTCATCACTACATTTGTCACTTATGCAATGCGATTCAACAGATTGAGCAACTTTCTGTTTCGATTTCTTCTTCAAATGCGTAAAACTTAACTTTCCCGATGTACGATATTTCCGTTTTAAACGTTTCACATTTTTATTATAAACTGTACTAGAACACTTTGTATTAGACACGTGAGCAATTTTATGAGCACTGAGACTTTCAGCATCTGAGGCCTGAAGTTCCAAACATTTATCACATGATACATCAGCTGATTCAATATGCTGGTCATGTGACCTTGTCAATAAATCACCTGACTTTGTCACATTTATTATATTTCCAACTTTTTCAAATCTTTTCCCATCAGGACACACTCTCTCATTGTGAGATGAAGATTTCGAAACTTGTAGATGTCTCTCACTTTTTGTGGAATCTTTGACCGGTGAGAATGTTGAAAGGACGGTGTTGTTTTTTTCTGGACTCAATGTGGCAAATGTTGGTGAAGACTGACCAGACATGGCGGCAACTGAGGCAAAACTGGCCATGGCTTCCATCGACTCTCGACCCATTTTGTAGCCGTCTTTTTTCTTTTGTACTTCACCTATACCAACAGAAAGTAGTTGATTACAATATCTACAACCAATGACATAATTATGTCAGTACAAAATACCATCAAAATATTCTGTTAACGTATATTTTCTTTTAGCCATTTCAAACTCGAGGCCATTCTTAAAAAATAACATACACATGTTTACCATGCTCCTACCTACTCCCTTAATACTTTATTGACTTTCATAGCGTTGAATTCCACCCCCATGATTTCTGTCTATTTTTATTTAAACAACTGAATATAAAATCAAAATTGGACAAAAAAAAAAAGCTACCTACCCATATGAAAAATGCCGGGTCGGAGCAAAACAAACATTTTTTAAATGATGGCCCCAAACCCACATTTGAACATACATTTTTTAAAAAATATTTTCCACCGCCAATCCATCTGAATGTTTTACACTCTTAGCTAACTGTTACAAGACCAAAATTAAATTAACAGTCAAAAGTGTGCAAGTCCACCAAGTAGGCTAAGCTCAGCGATGTAATTTTTTTAACATAATCCAACCCAAGATAAACAAAAAACTTTTACGTAAGCTTTTAGAGCCAAAGGATGGAAACTTTATTAGTTCTATGCTGCACCCCCCCCCCCCCCCCCCCCATCCCAAGAGTGGAGCTCAAATTGTCAATTTGTAAAAAATAGAAAATTATTATTAACAGAGTATTATGATAAAGTCGGATAACAGGTCTGGGTATGTATCATCTCCAGTAGAGAAAAACATTTAACCCTTTACTTCATATAGACACATTTGGACACCTTTTACAAAGACACCTTTGGACACCTCATATAGACACCATATAGATACCTTTTGAATTATTGGGTGAATCTTTATATTAACTGACAGAGTGGAAAACAGTGCAGGAAGTGTTCCGATTGCTCGTTCCTCTTCCTGCACTGTTTTCAAAGGCCTTCTGTGATTGGTATCTATGGAGTAAAGGGTTAAATGTTTCCAATTAATGTAGAAATATGATGAATCTATAAAACTTTATAATTATAGCAATAAAATGAGGATAAGCAATTATGGTAAATTAATGACAATTTAAATGTAGCAATTATCATAAATTACAATTAGTATAAATTACAACACAAATGATTAATATAATAATACATAAAGATAAAGGCGCCTCAGTTGGTTAAATCATTCCAAGCACCAAGATGCTGATAATTCAAGTCACACCACCTTCAATAATACATCAAATACAGATTCCATTTTTACACTAATGCGTTAATTAATGTTTTATCTAGGTTAAAAAATAATGAATTGGGAGAAAAAAAACGAAAAAATGATTGAGAAAAAAAAAGGTTCCTTTCAGAATTCATGGCAAATAATATTATGTCATCGACTTCGATTTCATGAAGAAAAGGTATTTTGTAGCCTCTGTATAGAGTTCTTAGTTGACCCCAAGTCAATATTTGCCCTGGGTAGTTGTAACTTATTAGTCATTAATTGTAACACTGTCCAATAGGGCATTAGAATTTTTTTAATTAATATTACACATGCTATTTATTGGGTTGGGGCTTGCATTTGGGATACTTGAATAATTAACGGCTTCCCTCTTGTCCCTCAGGTCAGTTTCAGAAAGTTGATTGTTATTAATATTAATACTGTGTGGTATTACAGGTATATGTAGCACATACAGACTACCAAATGTTTGGCAAACACATACATTTCTAATGCAGTGTTCTGGATTTCTAGATTAATTAAAAAAATGCATGCATAACAGGTATACGCATGCCATCAAAACTCTAAAATTTATATCACCCTCATTAAACAACATGCATACTATAACAAGAGGCCCAAGAGGGCCTGAGAATGCTCTACTGACTCATAGCTCTTTTTGAAATTCTCCTATGCAATAGAAACATCAATGTGAAGTTTCAGAATAGATGAAAAAAAAAGAGAATTTTCTGTTTTCCCATAGTATCCCTTTGTAAAATTGTAAGTCCCCTTACAGTGCCCCTAAATTCTTATCTGCAGTCAAACCCCTACATGCAGTGTCCTGGATTTCTAGATTAATTAAAAAAATGCATGCATAACAGGTATACGCATGCAATCAAAACTCTAAAATTTATATCACCCTCATTAAACAACATGCATACTATAGGGTTTTACGGCGTATCAACAAATCGAAAAAAATAAAAATCTTCTGTATAGTCTCCTATGCAACAGAAACATCCATGTGAAGTTTCAGTTTAAGTGGCCTAGTGGTTTCAGAGATAGTGCTGCTAACACACTTGAGAGACAACAGACGATGGACAATGCGCCATCGCATAAGCACTTCTGGCCTTTGGCCAGTAGAGCTAAAAGTGAAGGCAATAAACTTTACAGCAAGTATAACAGAATCAATTTGACTGACTTTAAAATGAATTTTTACAAACTAAAACAATGTACATATTATAACCACCTTACAAATACAATGTATTTCTAAATCTCATACTTTTGTGATGCACGTGAAAACTAAACAGTCACAACATGCTCAGAGCTGCCAAATTGTAAAAATCAAGATGCAATAATGACAACCTTCAAACACATTTACGATGATTATAGTAATTTATTTTAATACATTGTAATTCAGTGACACCTAGTTGGCATTGTAACAGTAATGCCAGTGGAAAAAGTTTCTGTACGGAAGGAGAAGAGTTTAATTACCATCATTATTATGTATTAAATTAAGGTTTGGGGCTACCTTCCATACAGATTTTTTCAAATGGGGATTAACACCAGTTTCAACACATTTTAGATTATAATATAATCATGGATTATTCAGTTTTACTGGTGAAGGAAGACCTCAAAATGAATTTGAGTAGAACCACTGTCCTTCTGCAAGTAACCGGCAAACTCTTTCACATAAAGATTTTGGAAGGAGTGAGACTCGTACCTACAACCTAGCGGTGAGAGGCAAGTGATCTTGCAGCACCTAAGACCACCGAGGACTTTCATACAAAAATATTACAAATGTACATAATTTATAATCAAAGTTGAAGTAAGTCTAAAGAGACCAATATTAAAACTAATACAAATATTTTTGTACATTTGTTCAATATATTGTGTACATCTTATAAAATGTATATATAAAATATAAATACTCTCAGTATTAAAAAGACCGGGCAATGTTGAAATCGTACCTATTCAGGGCACTAGACAACTTTTGGGGACAAGTACCCATACCCTCTGGAAGGGGAATTTTTCATCGTTTTAAGACTAATAGGGGAATTTTTAGCCATATAAATATTACTACTTTTCACACTTATTAATACTGTTTTCAATCATTTCAAACAGATATAGCTACTTAAAAATTTTCTGACAAATACAACAAATGATTATGCAAGTTGTTCTACTATATTTATTTTTTTCTTTCATGAATTAAAACATCTCAGTGACACATCCTTATATGTCAATTGTTCTAGCCTTTGAAGTAAAATGGCCAATGGCCTTCTCAAGTTGTGTGTTACTTATTGATGTTGCCCCTTTCATGGACAATCTTCATAATACTATCAAGTGTTTCCTGGCTCATAGACGAGCTAAGAGGTGTACATATACTGTTCATCAGTTATAGTACTACTGTACAGAAATTCACAATATTTGCAGCATTAACCTTCCTTAGAACCTTCCTTCCACTATAATATAACCACTTGAAAGAGAGTTCATATCCAGTTGTGTCAAACAACCTATTATCAGGAACTAATACATGACGTTTCTTATCAACATGGACAATGTCCGATTCGCCATCAGAATCAGAACTGGACACAGCTTCAAACCGCGAGGCTTTACGTTTTTGGGAATCGGAACATGGCACGTCAGAGAACTTTTGAGGCTCTAGCGAGCTTGTAGTTGGATGGATCCCCGGGTTTTCTAAATTTTGTTTTGCTTGCAAACTTTTCTGTTTGAATAAGATGTCTATTTTTTTACAATTATCTGCTGTTTTCGATGTTATTTTTCGCCGGTAATGTATTTGATTATCCTGCTAAGGGCAATATCTGAAAAACCCGAATGAATCCATACCGACTTGTTACGTGAAAATTCATTGGACAGTCAATCAAGGCAGAAGATTCGTGAATGTTTTACTGGATTCGTACTCAAAACTATTCGTTCTTGCGTCCGGCCGACGAGTAACTTCGTGATTTTCCTTCCGATTTTATTTTTGTTTTCGAGGGGATTTTTTTTCTTAGAAAGGGGAAAAAAACATATTATTTTAGGAGGGGAATGGGCCAAAAATCGACCAAACGAGTGCCCTGATATTTAAGAGATGTTAAGAATTTTACTCATGTTCATGTGTTGAATAACTCTTTACACTTGCATACACATGTAACCATATGATGATATGAACTCAAATATTACTTAGTATCTGAAATCTATAAGAAAGTATTATAATATCTCAAAAAATCTTTATATTTCAAACATAACGATACGACTATAAAATAAAATATTTTTGTCTACGAATATGACCACCGTTCATAGATTTGCAACAGTTTACCCCTTTACAAAATAGAAACAAAATTAAGGATCAACACAGTCACATACTAATGTATTTTAATTTCTTTGCATTATGTATGCCTTTATACTTTTCAGAAATAGAGCGGGGTGGTAGTGCAATAGAAAGTGTTGACTGCTCACGCTAAAAGTTGCAGGTTCAATCCCCAGTCCAAAGTGATGCCACTTTAAAAACAAAACTCAGTACTGGTTCTACCCAGGGAGGACTCAACAGTTGGTTCATATAAAGTCTGAGCTAACTTTGCAATCAAAGTAAAATAATTTAGTATGAACTACACTAAATGAAAATTAATCATAATTGCTGTGTGTCCCTTAAGCACATGTGTACGCTCTTGTTTGCTTGCTACTTACACAACTGAGCGACATATAAGTCCACATATAATTCTCATACAATTCCTCATATAATTCTCATACATAAGGAAATGAGATTCAAATAAGAACTGTATGCATATCCTTTCATATGAAAATAGTAAAGTATGTACATCCTTTCGTATTAGTTGTTGGGCTAGGTTGCCCTATATGTAGTAGTAAGGAGATTATGAGGATCCGTCCCATTCCCAGACCAGATACCATGTGTTTCCATTCAGGAACTGATAACCAGAATCTATGCTAATGTATGAACAACTTCCCATCATGTAAGGTTACATTAAAATAGTATTTGTTTGCTCTCTTCCTTAGCAACCTACCAATAAAAAAAAACTGCCTATTGAATAAAAAAAAAATGCAGAATGATTTGAGTGACAATTTTTTTATATTTCATTCTGAAAAGTACATGTACAACATTTATTGTATGTCTTATAATACAATAATAATGAAAAAAAATTCTTTCAATAAATACTTAATTACTAATTTTGACATCTTGAGATCAGGAGACAACAAACATTTTTATTAATATTGGCCTATTTAAACAACTTATTAACGTTTTTTATAGACTAAGTCTGGATTCTGACAAACAATACTGAATTCTTTAAAAAAAATATTTAAAAAAAAAACAAGCGCTTTTGGAATATATATTCCTTCTTCAGGGAATGAAAATGAAAAGATTAATAATGATGTTTAAAAATGTCAAATAACGATTACGATGATAATAACACGAAAGTAAAATAAAATCACAATAAAAAACGTTCACAAATTATGATGTGCACCTTCACAAAAAACTACACAAAAAATATAGATCAAATTGTCAAACATGAAATATAAATAAAAATATGAATGTCTTATAGAGAAAAGTGGCATTTGTAGTGTAAACAATATGCAACAGTCATATATCCACGGAGACTTCGCCAGAAGCAGTAGCAATAAGCAAATCTGACAGCTAGCTGGGAAAGTAGCTTTATAAATTCCAATACTTCATCTACTAAACTTGCTGTTAAACCAGAAATTTCCACCAATTAAAGTGCAATAGATCACCCTTGAACAAAGTGAGTCAAAAATAATTGAATCATCACGCCTACTCTGTTCATTACCACCATCCTTAGCAGAGCTCATAGTAATTTTCATGCAGCCACAAGGTGAAAATATCAAGCTTTTTCTCTCTCCAATTTTTCCACTCAAGATCTTTAAAATGAAAGGGCGATTATTGTTTTATGTCAATGACTAATGGGCGGTGATTGTCTTTATGGCAATTACTAATAAAATGAAAGGGCGATTATTGTCTTATGTCAATGACTAATGGGCGGTGATTGTCTTCATGGCAATTACTAATAAAATGAAAGGGCGATTATTGTCTTATGTCAATGACTAATGGGCAGTGATTGTCTTTATGGCAATTACTAATAAAATGAAAGGGCGGTTATTGTCTTATGTCAATGACTAATGGGCGGTGATTGTCTTTATGACAATTACTAATAAAATGAAAAGGCGGTTATTGTCTTTATGTCAATGACTAATGGGCGGTGATTGTCTTTATGGCAATTACTAATAAAATGAAAGGGCGTTATTGTCTTATGTCGATGACTAATGGGCGGTGATTGTCTTTATGGCAATTACTAATAAAATGAAAGGGCGGTTATTGTCTTATGTCGATGACTAATGGGCGGTGATTGTCTTTATGGCAATTACTAATAAAATGAAAGGGCGGTTATTGTCTTATGTCGATGACTAATGGGCAGTGATTGTCTTTATGGCAATTACTAATTCACTTATAAATGTGATACTTTTATATCTATTGTTGACTTTTTTTTATACAATTGTTATTTATCAATTCACTTACAAAAAAAAATTGGAACTACAGTGATTCTTTTCTTTTTATATGTATACAATACTTGTTTTCTTCAAGAATTAAAAATAAAACTAGAAATGTCACTGGTAAGTGTCGCATGCCCCCCAAATGGTCATTGAAAAATAACAATATAATTATGTTATAATAGGTAGTGATGTATCCATGAATATAAAGAGTAATGGACTGATGTTTCAGACTAGACATGCAATTTCATGTTGTTTTTTTTACATTAAAGCGTGACCTTGACCTTTGTATAACCTTGACCTTGACATCTGATGTAATGGTCTGGGTATTTCAACATTTAAATGCTGCTGAAACATCATCATGACATGCTGATCACTTGTGTCAAGCTATTCTAAAATCCCTAAATGTAAGACAAGTTACACATCAATTGTTGAAAAATTGAGCCAAGTGTTTTTGAAATCCATCCATGTATGAGTTAAAGGACAGACTTGAAATCTCAAACAGATTCAAAGTGTTGTCATACATACTAAAAGTGTGACCTTGACCTTTGAGGTATGGGTCCAGGTCTTAATTATGACACGTTGTCATGTCATCTTGATTAATTGAGCCAAAATAAAGGCAAAGTCACAGACCAGACACACAATATCAAACAAATTGAAAGTGTGACCTTGATCTTTGACATGCTACACTTAATTATGTCATGTTGATCAATTGAGCCAAGTGTTTTTAAAATTTATTCATAGATGACAGACCAACTCAAAGTGTTGTCAAAAAAACTCATATTGTGACCTTGACCTTTGAGGTACAGGTGTGGGTTTCACACACAACACGTCGTCATGTTATGTTGATCAATTGTAGCAAGTATCATCAAAATCCATCTATGCATGACAAAGTTACAGGCCGGACACAAAATCTCACAGACTCAAAGTGTTGTTAAACAAACTGAAATAGTGATGACCTTGACCTTTGAGGTACGGGTGACGGTCTAACATGTGACATGTCGTCATGTTATGTTGATCATTTGTACCAAGTATCAACAAAATTCAACTATGCATGACAAAGATACAGGCCGGAAATGAAAAACCGGATGGAAGGACGGACGGTGCGATTACTATATGCCAAATGGGGGGGGGGGGGGGGGGGGGGGGGGTTATTAAACTTTTTTCAGTATTTGTTAGACATGGAGTTATGAAGTTGTTTTATATCAGAATTAATCTGAGTAGAACATCAGTCTGTCCATTTGTCTGAACCATTTCACCAAAATAATGAGACAATTAGGGTCCAAATTGACAAAGTAAGAGCCAACTTAGCTCTAACGTCTTAGCCAATTTTTTGCAAAATGGTGCACTCAATATTGTAAACAAAAAAATGAAAATGTGAATATATCATGCAAGCCATAATTATCCATTTGATGTATACATTGTTCAATATGATATGTGGCAGCCAAAAACATTGCAATAGTTTTCCCCACCCTCATAGAAGTGCTCTTAAAGACATGGTTAAAGCAAAAAAGGTATCCACTGCATTTACACAAATACATACTTTTTAGATGGATGTTCTAACAATTGGTTATTTAAGTGGGTTTTTGTGGCCAGCTGATAACTTGTGTCACTGTCGCTTAATTTTTGCTACACAACATTTTTAGCCATATAAAAGCATTTTTAAGTGTCTGGAAAGAGCCACATAATTTTTTCAGCCATCCAAAAAAATTACTAACCCTAAACCCTGGGTACTTAAATACCAATTCATACATACAGACACAAGGACAAACAGGGATTAAACTTTGTGCCTCTTTGCCATTCAAATTGTCTTTGACTTTTTTTATACATATGGTAATAGCCTACATGGCAGATTAGATTCAGCTTCATCACATACCAACCCAATACAACAAACACAGACAGGGACGGAATACCACTTAGACATTTGTCTTCGACAGCTACAGCTACAGTTTCTGATTTCAGAAGCAATCCGAGGAATGATCAATCTGATATATGTAGTAAATGATTGTGTTATATTCTTATTTGATAATGGTCGTTCATTTTAGCGCAGGAGAACTCGCGATCAATATAAAGCTTTTATAGAGTATGTTCAGATGGATATACTACTGTGTTTCACTGTTTGCTGTATGAAATGAAAGGATCAATAGATAATATCGTGGATACTTCATGGTAATATAAAGCTGCATATCTAACAAAATAAGACAGAGCACGGATAATTCAGTTACAGTTGACATCTATAGAGGCTATTCATTGATGATTCTCCCACATTTCTCTAACATTGACAGCATCATTATTACTAGTGCTTTAAAGAATGTAGGCCATGCCTGATGATGGCACTACGTATGCTTCACTCTGTAGTTATGAAATGGGGTTGTCTCAACATGGTCATTGCCGTGTTTGGGTTGGTTTACTGCTTTACTGCCCTGAACAGGGCAACAGAATGGGTGTTTAAACTGCTGTCATGTAGAGGGACATTTAGAAAACAATTGGGTGTTAAATCTGTCCTGTAGAGGGACATCTAGCAAACAATTGGGTGTTAAATCTGTCCTGTAGAGGGACATCTAGCAAACATTTGGGTGTTTAAATCTGTCCTGTAGAGGGACATCTAGCAAACATTTGGGTGCTTAAATCTGTCCTGTAGAGGGACATCTAGCAAACAATTGGGTGTTTAAATCTGTCCTGTAGAGGGACATCTAGCAAACATTTGGGTGTTTAAATCTGTCCTGTAGAGGGACATCTAGCAAACATTTGGGTGCTTAAATCTGTCCTGTAGAGGGACATCTAGCAAACATTTGGGTGCTTAAATCAAACATTTGGGTGCTTAAATCTGTCCTGTAGAGGGACATCTAGCAAACATTTGGGTGCTTAAATCTGTCCTGTAGAGGGACATCTAGCAAACAATTGGGTGTTTAAATCTGTCCTGTAGAGGGACATCTAGCAAACATTTGGGTGCTTAAATCTGTCCTGTAGAGGGACATCTAGCAAACAATTGGGTGTTTAAATCTGTCCTGTAGGAGACATCTAGCAAACATTTGGGTGTTTAAATCTGTCCTGTAGAGGGACATCTAGCAAACATTTGGGTGCTTAAATCTGTCCTGTAGAGGGACATCTAGCAAACATGTGGGTGCTTAAATCTGTCCTGTAGAGGGACATCTAGAAAACATTTGGGTGCTTAAATCTGTCCTGTAGAGAGACATCTAGCAAACATTTGGGTGCTTAAATCTGTCCTGTAGAGGGACATCTAGCAAACATTTGGGTGCTTAAATCTGTCCTGTAGAGGGACATCTAGCAAACATTTGGGTGTTTAAATCTGTCCTGTAGAGGGACATCTAGCAAACATTTGGGTGCTTAAATCTGTCCTGTAGAGGGACATCTAGCGAACATTTGGGTGCTTAAATCTGTCCTGTAGAGAGACATCTAGCAAACAATTGGGTGTTTAAAACTGTCCTCTAGAGAGACAGAGCAAACAATTGGGTGTTTAAAACTGTCCTGTAGAGGGACATCTAGCAAACATTTGGGTGTTTAAAGCTGTCCTGTAGAAAGATATCTAACAACCATTTGGGTGTTTAAGCTGTCCTGTAGAGGGACATCTAGCAAACATTTGGGTGTTCAAAGCTGTCCTGTAGAGGGACATCTAGCAAACATGTGGGTGCTTAAATCTGTCCTGTAGAGGGACATCTAGAAAACATTTGGGTGCTTAAATCTGTCCTGTAGAGAGACATCTAGCAAACATTTGGGTGCTTAAATCTGTCCTGTAGAGGGACATCTAGCAAACATTTGGGTGCTTAAATCTGTCCTGTAGAGGGACATCTAGCAAACATTTGGGTGTTTAAATCTGTCCTGTAGAGGGACATCTAGCAAACATTTGGGTGCTTAAATCTGTCCTGTAGAGGGACATCTAGCAAACATTTGGGTGCTTAAATCTGTCCTGTAGAGAGACATCTAGCAAACAATTGGGTGTTTAAAACTGTCCTCTAGAGAGACAGAGCAAACAATTGGGTGTTTAAAACTGTCCTGTAGAGGGACATCTAGCAAACATTTGGGTGTTTAAAGCTGTCCTGTAGAAAGATATCTAACAACCATTTGGGTGTTTAAGCTGTCCTGTAGAGGGACATCTAGCAAACATTTGGGTGTTCAAAGCTGTCCTGTAGAGGGACATCTAGCAAACAATTGGGTGTTTAAAGTTGTCCTGTAGAGGGACATCCAGCAAACAATTGGGTGTATAAAGGCCAATGAACAATGCACATTTCAAACATAACCTCAGCAATGAGAGGGAACTGATCTTGAAACAGCGTCTCATACCACTTGACCCTGGAATAACATTAACTCAAATCATTTTTCCAGAACTTTTTGCAAAACACCTTGCAGCACACCTTTTAATGCTATATCCTGATGCACTGCAATCAGCTCAGGGTTTTAACAAGCCATACAACACAGTTTCTCTGTGATGAAAAGGCATGATTTAGTAAATTTCCAGGAGTTGAATATATGAAATGAATAATATATCATGATTCATAATAAACTACGACATATATAGTGAAATTGAGAAATGATATTTTTCCCAAGAGACTGAAAGCTCTCCCAGATCTTGTGTGCATTATTATACAACAGTCATATTGTGATATGTGATGGTTGCTCAGAAGTTTGATTGTCATAAAAGAATTGTTTTTACTGCACCAATTGTTGAAAAAAGTCTTTGTTCTCAACACACGATTCTTTTTGGAATGAGGTTTAACACCATTTCCAACATATGGTAAGACTGATTTATTGATTGAATATTTAGCGTCATTTTTATGCCATTGAGGGCTAACAGACGATCAGTTAACCTAACCACTGTTTCCTGGGATTAACAAGTACTCGAGCACACCCCGTCTCCGCAAGTAACTGATAACTTTCCCACTTGAATCAGTGGTGAGAGACAAATGCTAATGAGACACAATGTTGTATATCAATTATCACGGAGACTGTTGCCGGGCGGGGGATTCGAACTCACAACCCCTGGATTGATAGTCAGACGCATAACCAACTGAGCTAATCGGACCCGGCTTCAGGTTAGATATGGCATGTTTTATTGGTTTGGAAGACTTCAGAATGAATGTGAGTAGAACCACCATCTTTATGTAAGCAACTGGCAAACTTTATCACAAAGTTTTTTAACCGAGCGAGGCTAAAACAGGATTTAAAATGTTAACAAATTGCGTTCTAATCAATAAGGCAAAATGCACCTTTCATTTGCAATTGTTATTAACTCCTCCATTTTTGGTTCAATCCATGCTTTAAGGGGTGTATACATACCAATCTACTAAGTAAGTAAATTAGAGGTAAACAGTGAGAACCCTGATAAGAATGTGAGAACTAGGTTAATGCCTTCACTACCAAGTTTATTAGGTGAAGCTAAGAAATGCAACAAGGTAAGACTGCTAAGTAATTATTGTGATTTCAAGTTGAACCTCATAAAGCATGAATGGCAATGCTTCATGCCAAGCCTCATATAGCATGAATGGCAATGCTTCATGCCAAGCCTCATATAGCATGAATGGCAATGCTTCATGCCAAGCCTCATAAAGCATGAATGGCAATGTTTCATGCTGAACTCATAAAGTATGAATGGTTAAACTTTATGCTGAACCATATAAAGGATGAATGGCAATGCTTCATGCTGAACTGCATTAAGGATGAATGGCAATGCTTCATGCCAAACCTCATAAGGATTGAATGGCAATGCTTCGTGCAGAACCTCATAAGTATGAATAGCAATGCTTCATACCGAACCTCAAGATATGAATGGCCATGCTTCATACTGAACCTCATAAGTATGAATGGCAAAATGCTTCATGACAAATCTCATAAAGTATGAATGGCAATGCATCATCATGAACTATGAATGGCAATACTTCATCATAAAGTATGAATGGCAATGCTTCATGATGACTCTCATAAAATATGAATGGCAATGCTTCATGCTAAACCTCATCAGGAATGAATGGCAATGCTCCATGCTGAACCTCATAAAATATGAACGGCAATGCTTCTTGATGAATCTCATAAAGTATGAATGGCAATGCTTCATGCCAAACCTCATAAGGAATGAATGGCAATGCTTCATGGTGAACCTCATAAAATATTAATGACAATGCTTCATGCTAAACAACATACAGTAAGAATGATAATGCTTCATGCCGAACCTCATATAATATGAATGGCAATACTCCATGCCGAACCTCATAAAGTACAAAGGGCAATGCTTCATGCCAAACCTCATAAAGTATGAATGGCAATGCTTCATGCTGAACCTCATAAAGTACAAATGCCAATGCTTCATGCCAAACCTCATAAAGTATGAATGGCAATGCTTCATGTTGAACCTCATAAAACATGAATGACAATGCTTCATGCTGAACCTCATATAGCATGAATGGCAATGCTTCATGCTGAACCTCATATAGCATAAATGGCAATGCTTCATGCTGAACCTCATAAAGCATGAATGACAATGCTTCATGCTGAACCTCATATAGCATGAATGGCAATGCTTCATGCCAATCCTCAAAGTATGAATGGCAACACTTCATGTTAACCTCAAAGTATGAATGGCAATGTTCCATGCTGAACTACATAAAACATGAATGGCAATGCTTCATGACAATCCTCATAAAGCATGAATGGCAATGCTAAATGACAAACCTCATAAAGTATGAATGACAATGCTTCATGCCGAACCTCATAAGGAATGAATGGCAATGCTTCATGCCGAACCTCAAAGTATGAATGGCAGTGCGTCATGCGGAACCTCATTAAATATGAATGGCAATGCTTCATGCTGAACCACATAAAGTACGAATGGCATTGCTCCATGCCAAACCTCATAAAGTATGAATGGCAATGCTGCATGCCAAACCTCATAAAGTATGAATGGCAATACTTCATGTCGAACCACATAAAGTATGAATGGCAATGCTTCATGCCGAACCACATAAAGTATGAATGGCAATGTTTCATGCCAATCCTCATAAAGTATGAATGGCATTGCTTCATGCCAAACCTCAAAGTATGAATGGCAATGCTGCATCCAAACCTCATAAAGTATGAATGGCAATGCTTCATGCCAAACCTCATCAACTTATATCTTACACTGCTGAGAAATTCAAAGCAGGACCAGGGTATTAGCATTTATCATGAGTGTAATTTTACTGCACAAGCCATAATAATTTATATGAAAGCAAAATTACAATAATTGACGTATGACAATTATCAGGTGATGAAAATAATTATTGATCTTGAGATAAAATCTATGTCGATATTCGGATATTTCGATTAATTTTAATTAGTTTTGGCAGAACCTCCAATATCAAAATAACGTATAAGTTATAACTGCAATATATTGGAAACTAATTCAAAGGAAAAGATTCCAGGTATACCAAATGAAATCCTACTTAAATGGTACCTGTAAACATCCTATATGCAACTACATAGTTCGCAAAACTTAATGGTATCACTGACATAAAAGGAAGATCCGAGATCATTTAATAATATTCGACTGGAATATATTAAAAAAATGTATGAAAAAAAAAAAAAAAAAATTCACATGTATGACAGCGTCATTCATCAATTTTTTATAGCAGAAGGTCAGCTTGCTGCTAAGGGCCCCTGTCTGAGTTAGATCAACCAGCGGTAGACAGAACACCAGATACACCACCATCTACATGACAACCAAACAATTCTCTTGATCTGTGTAGCTTACTACAATATGTCACTGTAACACTGGGGCAGAGATAAGCATGTGTTTACAATATGTTTTTCTCTCTATGCACGTTGTGTGCTACTGCAGCAGCAGCGGCAGGATGTTGGTGTAATTGCACAATTTATTACAATTGGTAAAAGTGTTTGTGCATTCCAATCAACGATTCTTTATTTCAGGAGCAGAGTGTTGGCACTGCGGCTTTCACAATTTTCATGCATTAGAATTCTGGGATAGTTTTCTAATTCCAGGAAGGGGCGTCACTGTGACTGCAATTTACTGCAATTGTTTCAGTTATTGGGTGATAATTTCAGTCAATAATTGTATTTAGCTTCTTAAATGGAACACAAGCAAAAAATAACAATGTAACATTTCTAGCTAATTTGCATACTACCTAGATTCAAACATAAATTAAGGTCATATTTTTAGCAATAAATAAGGATGACAGTTGTAACTTAATTGAACTTGCTCAACAGATAAAACTTGAATACATAACTAATTTCAAATGATGTTTAACATAAAAAGTACAGCGTGGTTTAACAACAAATATGAACATTGTGGTTTAACAACACACCATTATACAAGATAGAGACATTGGGGTGTAAAAACACACAAATTACAAGACTGAGATATTGTGGTCTAACAATACACCAAATACAAGACTTGAGACATCGTGTTCTTAACAACACACCAAATACAAGGCAGAGACATTGTGGTCTAACAACACACCAAATACAAAACAGAAACACCATGGTCTAACAACACACCAAATACAAGACTGAGACATTGTGGTCTAACAACACACCAAATACAAGACTGAGACATAGAGGTCTATCAATACACCAAATACAAGATCTAGACATTGTGGTCTAACAACACACCAAATACAAGGTAAAGACATTGTGGTCTAACAACACATCAAATACAAGACTGAGACATTGTGGTCTAACAACACACCAAATACAAGACTGAGACATTGTGGTCTAACAACACACCAAATACAAGACTGAGACATTATGGTTTAATAACACACCAAATACAAGACTGAGATACTGTAGTCGAACAACATACCAAATATAAAACTGAGACATTATAGTCTAACAATACACCAAATACAAGACTGAGACATTGTGGTCTAACAACACCCCAAATACAAGACTGACACATCGTGGTCTTAACAACACAACAAACACAAGATTGAGACATTGTGGTCTAACAATACACCAAGTACAAGACTGAGACATCGTGGTCAAACAACACACCAAATACAAGACAGACATTGTGGTCTAACAACACACCAAAAACAAGGCAAAGGCATTGTGGTCCAACCACACACCATATACAAGACTGAGACATTGTGGTCAAACAACACACCAAATACAAGACTGAGACATAGAGGTCTATCAATACACCAATGCAAGATCTAGACATTGTGGTCTAACAACACACCAAATACAAGGTAGAGGCATTGTGGTCTAACAACTCACCAAATACAAAACTGAGGCATTGTGGTCTAACAACACACCAAATACAAGACTGAGACATAAAAGTCTATCAATACACCAAATACAAGATCTAGACATTGTGGTCTAACAACTTACCAAATACAAGGCAGAGACACTGTGTTCAAACAACACATCAAATACAAGACTGAGACATTGTGGTCTAACAACACATCAAATACAAGACTGAGACATTGTGGTCTAACAACACACCAAATACAAGACTGAGACATTATGGTCTAATAACACACCAAATACAATACTGAGGCATTGTGGTCTAACAACACACCAAATACAAGACTGAGACATTAAGTCTAACAACACACCCAATACAAGACAGAGACATTGTGGTCTAACAACACACCAAACACAAGACTGAGACATTGTGGTCTAACAATACACTGAGTTAAGAAATTGACTCTGGGCGCTGCCATATTGAAACGTCACGATCACAAGTTAAAAACATGCGTTCGCCACATGGAGGTCGCCATTGTTTTTCTAAACAGTGCATTATGGGAATGTACAAACTGCTATTGATATTAAAACCTGGTCCTTCCGTCTTAGAGGAAAATTCAAATGTGGTGTGTGTAATAATTGATTATTACATTTTAATGCACTTATTGAGATAACTATGAATTGTTCTTTGCATATTTAATCAGGAAAAAAAATGACAATGCCTTAAATCAAGGAATATCTTTTTTGACAATTTATCACCCTTTCCTACCGAGTTAATGTAAATAATTTTCAAATAACGATGCATTTACTCAATTATAAAAAATATAACAAAATTAAACAGTTACAGTTGTTTATTTTATTCGATACAACAGAAATATAAAGATAGTTTACCTGTGTGACATATTTTCAGCACGTCGTCAGAATCCGATATATTGCCGAATGCACAAGTTTTGGAAAAACAGTAATTTTTAACTGTTGTTTTTAAAAATAATATATCCACAAATTAATTTAAAATATGGATACAAATTATTTTAAAATATATTATTATCACAGTAGTAAATTGTGTAGAACAAAGCAGTTAAGTACGTTAGACAAAATATAAGGTAAGTTTTTTTCTAAATATGCAAATGGCAATACATATTGATTGAGATCAGTACATTTAAACATCAAAGTTACTATCAGGCACACTTGCAGCCGGGAATTCGCTGTGTCAGCTGAAGCCTTGTCGGGATTTGGTATCACCCGTGTATTAAGTACTTTGTACAAGGAACCAAACTTACATATTCATTCACTTTAATTGCCACATCGTTTATAAGACCTAACCATTGGATGCTTTTTAAAAGCAGCCAACTTGTTTACATTAAAGCATGACCTTGACTTTTGTGTAACCTTGACCTTGATGGTTTGGGTATTTCAACAGTTAAATGCTGCTGAAACATCATCATGACATGCTGATCACTTGTGTCAAGCTATTTTAAGTCCCTAAATGTAAGCCACCAACCTATTTTTCTGAAAAATTTAAAAATAAAACGTATATGCGAGTTGTGTGCGTATACGCCCATCTTTCCCTTATCAATTATTTTGTTACACAGACAACAGTTAGCGGAGTGATTATTACCTTTGAACTCTTTAACCCATTGTTTATATCTTGGGTGACCACTTAACCACTTTTGGTTGAATAAACACTTCCCCATATTTGCCGTTTAAAACAAGTAAAAATGCCGTCTGTCGATTAAAACATTACAAAACGTCGGAAAATACGGTTAGTCTGTGTACGCTGAAAGCTCATTGTTCCACGTTGATAACAGCAAGCGTCCCAAGTGATTTAAAGTGAAGAGTACACAGACCATAAATTCGGATATTCCAGTACGCAGACTAGTAATTTCATACAGATTTTCAGGTTTTTTTCACCCTATGTTGATTATTTCATTCATTCTCAAATAATTCCGAACCACTTTTTTGGGGATTTAAATTGAAAGTGCAACCTTGATCTTTGAGAAAGTTCTGGGTCTTACATGCAACACTAAATTATGTCATGCTGATCAACTGAGCAAAGCATTTTTAAAATTTATCCATAGATGAAAGACCGGACAAGAAATGTCAAAATGACAAAGTTTTGTCAAAGTTAAATTGTGACCTTGACCTTTGAAGTGGGAGTTTGGGTATTAAGTATTGAGTTACGGATGTGGGTCTTACTTGCGACACATCATCATGTTATGTTGATCATTTATAACAAGTATTTATAAAAATCCATCTATGCATGACAAAGGTGCAAGCCAGACCTGAAATCTCACACAGACTCAAAGTGTTGTCAAACTCAAATTGTGACCTTGACTTTTGAAGTACTGGTGTGGGTCTTACTCACAACACGTCGTCATGCTATGTTGATCATTTGTACCAAGTATCAACAAAATCCATCTATATGCATGACAAAGATACAGGCCGGAAACAAAATACCGGACGGAAGGACGGACGGACGTACTCATAAGAGGGATGTTATGTTGTAGGATTTTATCTGTTATAAAAACTTTTTTTTCATAAAACAAAACAAAACCTATTTTCTTTCTAACCCTAATGTCACAAACCTTGAGATTCAATCCTAATGACACTAAAAAAGAATGAAAATTGGTAAAAGAAAAATGTGTAAAAATTAAAAACAAGTGGCCTAAGAGGGCCTGAGGACGCCCTACTGACTCATAGTGGCCATAGCACTTTTTGGAATTCTAGTATGCAATAGAAACATCAGGGCGGGGTCATTTTTAATTCTAGGGACACCATTTGAACAAATCTAACAAAACTATAGTTGGTCATCATAACTACATAAACATTTTGAAAATCTGTTGGGGCCGTTCATGAGAAAAATATTTTTTTTGACTATTTTTAGTAACGGTGGCCATCTTGAATTTCAGATCGAAAAAAAGAAAATCTTCTGTATAGTCTCCTATGCAATAGAAACACCCATGTGAAGTTTCAGTTTAATTGGCCTAGTGGTTTTCAGAGAAAGTGCTGCTAACAGACAACAGACGTCAGATGACGGACAACAGACAACGCGCCATCGCATAAGCACTTCCGACCTTTGGCCAGTAGAGCTAAAAATTGAATTAACCCTACAATTCCATTCCATACACATATGGGACTTGTGGGTTGATGTTTTTTACACCCACAAGTCCAACACACCCCACAATGCCATTCTGTACTCACATCGCAACCCACAATGTACCCAAGCGGGTGCAGACAGACGCTGCGATATCTATATGCCACCCCAAAATTTTTTTTGGAGGGCATAACAAACATGGCGACAATATATATAGTTTGGTTGTCATTTGATCATTTGCGCAGATTTTCAAGTTTTATATCATGACATTTCCCCACCCAATGCTCCAAGAAAAGGATAGCCTGATGCCCGGGGCTTGTCAAATCTGGATCCGCGCATGTGCCTTTTTCAAAGTTACTTGCCTGTCGAGTTTGTCTTAAACAAGCTAGTTTTCACAATACACAGATCTGCAAGTATCTCTGTTTGGTACGACACAGGTCAAACTGTTGTTTAGTATTACACCACATGCCCGATATTGCGACTTAGAAAACCCTCTCATGCATATTCAATTATCTATTTTTATTCCTCTAATGTGATTGGTGGATAGCTTTGTATAAAAACTAATGTAGTTTTATAACTGATTGGTCAGATATCTACAACCAAAGTACACGTTTCTTACCACGCACCTGAGCAAAGATAAAAAAAAAAGGGGATGAAGTTATTCGCGGGTCTCCCTCAAATCCTCCATTATGAAGAGCATAAAATTATCTCCCTTTGTCAAAATTTTTTTAATATTTGAAATATAGTTGACTAGTAGCACTTTCTAGATATCTGAAGGCTATCATAGACTGCATTTATTTATCAAATTGTCAAGTTCTCTTCAAGTATTGGATAGATTGAATAGCTTTGTAGGCTTGACATGGCCATTATTGTATGTTATGACAGTTAGCAAAAAGTAGAAAAGAAGAGAAAGATATTTAAAATAATGTTTTAATAGACTCCTGCTCCCACACTGCCACAGAGTCAACAGAACAGAAATGATAGTCAATAAAAAAAAAAGATAAAATACAACATAATAAGTCAGGCATACAAAGTCAGTTCTCCATGAAATTCTCTCACTTCTCCCAATCTTATTCAAACTCTTAATCTTGTGATTTAGACATGCATAATGTTAAGGGGAGCTAACCCTACATAAAAATTGATACATTTAAGTCTATGTTTACATTTCATATTCCGCAAAGTGTATTGGTAATACAAATTGGGGCATGTGAACCATTGATCAGGGCAAGTTATTTTTCTTTCTTTTTTCAATGATATGTTTTATTCACATCAAATATTTACACAGTTTTGCATGTGTAATTTACAGCACTGACATATTTAAGATAGAGTACACATACATACACACACACACACACATATTATTACAATCATATATATATATATATATATATATATATATATATATATATATATATATATATATATATATATATTTATGGTTTGGTTCTCGGAATTATGCAGATCAAATATATAAACAAGAGGCCCAAGAGGGCCTGAGGACGCTCTACTTACTCATAGTGGTCATAGCACTTTTGGAAATTCTCCTATGCAATAGAAATATCGGGGCAGGGTCATTTTTGACCCTAGGGACACGATTTGAACAAATCTAACAAATCTATAGTTGGTCATCATTATTACATTATCATTTTGAAAATATGCTGGGCCTTTCATAAGAAGAAGATTTTGTAAGTTTTGGGCTATTTTTTGTAACGGCGGCCATCTTGAATTTCAGATCGAAAAAAGAAAATCTTCTGTATAGTCTCCTATGCAACAGAAACATGCATGTGAGGTTTCAGTTTAACTGGCCTTGTGGTTTCAGAATAGATGAAAGAAAAAGAGAATTTTTCTGTTTTCCCACAGTATCCCTATGTAAAATTCTAAGTCCCCTTACAGGGCCCCTATAAATTTTAGCCCCTAGATTCTTATCTGCAATCAAACCCCTACACATAGGGATAATTTATGCAACATATGAACAAATCTGAAATACCAGTTGTGAAGAAAACGATTTTAGTAAATCCAAATTTGTACCCTTTTGGGGCCCCTCCTGACCCCTTAAGACAGTGGAACCCATTCATTTTTACAAATCTGAATCTCCTTCACCAAACAATGCTTCTGTGAAGATATAGGGAAAATCATTTCCATTTTAAGAAAAAAAAATAAAAAAATATTATAATGACATGTATCCCCTAGTTGAACTCTCGGGGCGCAGTCATTTTTAACCCTAGGGACACCATTTGAACAAATCTAACAATACTATAGTTGGTCATCATTACTACATAAATATTTTGAAAATCTGTTGGGCCGTTCATGAGAAGAAGATTTTTTAAGTTTTTGACTATTTTTAGTAACGGCGGCCATCTTGAATTTCAGATCGAAAAAAAAAAATCTTCTGTATAGTCTCCTATGCAACAGAAACATGCATGTGAAGTTTCAGTTTAATTGGCCTAGTGGTTTCAGAGAAAGCGCTGCTTACAGACGACAGACGACAGACAACGCGCCATCGCATAAGCACTTCTGGCCTTTGGCCAGTAGAGTTAAAAATGTTATATTTTTACAACCAACTTGCCCTGGGCTAGGCCCCAATTTTTTTTTTCTTGGAGAAAAATGAGAATTATGTTTTCACATAGCATTAAGTCCCCTTACTGGACCCCAATAGATCCTAGCCCCTTCATTTGAACAAACATGAAACCCCTGCTCATAGGGATTATTTATACAAAATATGAACAAATTTGGCTGGACAGTTCTTCAGATTTTTTGAAAACTTACAGTTTAACCTCTTTTTAGGCCCCTGTTGACCCCTTTTGGTTATTAAATCCTCTTTAAAGGACAAAATCCCAACTGTTATGACTAAACAATGTTCCAGACCTAAAGATAATTGAAATATGTAAAATAGGTACGAAAAACAGAATTATTTGTTATTCCTATGTAAAAATCAAAGTGCACTTACAGACCCCAGTATTCCCTAACCCCTTTATTTGAACAACTTTGAAACCCTTATTCATAGGGCACATTTAAACCAAATATTAACACATTTGGCACATCAGTTTTTTTAGGAGACTTTTGAAATTTCACAATTTTAATTTTTTTTGGGCCCCTGCTGGTCTATTATTTATATCAAATGTATCCCTTTTGAAGGACCCTGTCTCAACTGTTATGTCTAAGCAATGCTCCAGACATGAAGATAATTAAATATTACCTAAAATAGATCAGATAAGCAGAATTTTTCTATTTTTCCATAGTATTCCCTACGTAAAAATCGATGTCCCCTTACTGGGCCTCAATTGATCTTAGCCCCTTTATTTAAACAAATTTGAAACTACCTAGTCATAGAGATCATGTATACCAAATATGAACGAATTTGATTGGACGGTTCTTCAGAAGATTTTTAAATGTGAATTTCCCTATGTGAAACTGGCATGTCCCTGGGCGGGGCCAATTTTGACCCTAGGGTCATGGCTTGAACAAACTTTCATAAAGTTCATTAGATGATACTACATGCAAAATATCAAAGCTCCAGGCCTTGAACTTGAGGAGAAGAAGATTTTTGAAATTTTGAAAAAAAATTACTGAAAACCCCTGGGGGAGGGGGGGGGGGGGGGGGGGGGGCAATTTTGACACAAGGGTCACCATTTGAACAAATTTGGGAGAGCTTTGTGTAAGAATGCTTCACAGAAAATTTGGGGAAAATCTATCAAGTTGTTTCAGAGAAGTTTGAAGTCATTTAAAGCAAACAAAAGTTAACAACGGACGGACGACGATAGATCACAATAGTTCATCCTGAGCTGTGCTCAGACAAGCTAATTAAAGACTGCATGAGAGATTGTGGTCTAATGGCACAACAAATACAACATTCAGGCCCTTCCCCAGAATTGTTTCATGCGCTTGGGTAAAAATGAGGTGTACTGGGGATGCAAGAGGGGATGTACGCCCTTCCACTTGATTTTTTTTATTATTTTTGAACTTAAAATGGAGCCATGGGACTAAATACTGTACTAAAATAAAACATGCATTAAAATTGACTCTTTGGTCATTTTTTAACTTTACATGGTGCCATTTATGCTGCTAAACAATGAAAAAGAAATTTGATTTGAGTTTTATTGTCATTTTTTAAGTTTAAATAATACCATTTAAAGTCATTACACCATTGCTTGTGTTGGACCTTGATTGATGAATTCGGTACCTTGTTGCATATGGCGTACCATATAAATACACAAAAGTGCTGTATTCTTTGCATAAACAACTTTCTTTAAGATACAGTAATCATTACTAATTAAGCAATCAACCATGGGAAAGTCTGAAAAGCTTAATAAAATGGTCTTTTAATTTAAAAATATTCATAATGAATTCCACTTTAATTAAAATTAAAAACAAGAGGACCTGAACACTCAACTTGCAACAGATGCTTTACAGGACCAATTAAGGTTAAGATTCAATGAAAAGTGAAGGTACTATCGTGTCACAACATTTTCCCTAGATATAACTATGTTAAACAGTGATCCCTATGGCGGCCCCAAATTTTTCTTACATTAGAGGATAAAAACCCAAATGGATATGAAGTATTATTGGAATATCTGATTATTATTAGTTAGACCATGATCGTTATAATGTAACACTTTATATTTGAGTTTGCTAAAGCCTTTTGCTTTATTCAATTTTGGGTCAGTGTTATAAAATACCACTGACCCAAAATTAAATGCAACAGCATTTATTGTACTAAAATTCAATTGTGTACGTCTCTGTAGACATGTTTTAGTCAGAAATTTGTGATATTTTGCAGTTCACCCATGAAATAAAAAATTGCAGTTGTTATTTTTCCATGGGGGATTTCATTTTTCATTAATGGCTTATCTAATCAATATATCTGTGTATGAATATAACGGAAGCACTTCCTGTTTTTAAAAAGAGTATGTTATATCCAAATGTAACATTGATTTTGTTCTTTTGCGGTTGCATCTAAATAAAATATTATTTACACTAAAATACATACACTTTAACAAATAATACAGAATATTTTATCCATATGCAAGTTTACACACTCACTTTGCCTCAATACTCATACTATATAGTGTTTTTTTTTGCCATTTTTATAGCCGTTATTCTGTCATATTCCCAATCGCAAATAGTACCTTTTTTTCCTAGTTGGAAGTTTCAAAAACTAGTGAAACTGCCTCAAAAAATAAGCACAGATTTTGCCATTCAGAATTGAGTACGAAACTGCTTTTAAACTGCCCTTCTGCGCATGCGCTTTTAAACTTATTTCCTGCACATGGACTGGATCCAAGCAGTGCTGTGTTCAGCTCGCTGAAACGTTTAATTTGTTTGCAATCATTTGATAACAGAACTGAACATGTTCGCTTAAATCAATAAGTTGTTTGCTTGTGTTTAATCACAAGCCTTAATGGGTAGTGGAGGGACAACGCCGAGTAGACCGATTTCCGTTTATTTTTCATTCGTTAGCTCACCGTTTGCGTTTATAAACCAATTAAATATGAACGCAGTCCAGATAACTGTAAAGTTTGTAAATACATGGAAGCAGTCTAGTTTTCTTATGATTCTAGAGCGTTTGATTGATCAGGAGCACAAGTTCTTCGTAACCTCAACGTTTTAGCACAGACGCTTATTAAGTTTGGAAGCGTTATGTTTTTGAGAAAGTAAACAATAGTATTAGCAGCAAAGTTTGAAAGAACAAAATAAATTATAAAACATCCTAGTTCCATGTTGAACATAGTACAATTATATATAACAGGTTTGTAAAGTAAATAAACAAAATAAAATCCATTGTTTAACCTAAAATCTAAGAAAATCTACATGAAGCATGATTATAAACTCTGAACTAAAGAAAATGAATATTATATTAATCATAACTAGTATACATGGAGTCTATTAATATTTAAACCAATAGGTAATTCTCAAAATAAAAAAAACAGAATGAGGAGTTCGCAAATTTGTAGGACTTACAAAAGTTGAAATGCAAACAAAACTGTACCAATTCAAGCAGAGTAAAGGAAATATGTACTGTTAATAGAAGAAAAACAAAATATTTAATACAAAATATCATAGGCAACACTGGCACATGGTTTACAGTAAGCACATTGGACAATAGAACATATATACATTTGCTCTTAGCAGGCAGGGTTAAAAGAACCTAAAAATGCACACAGGAGTATCTTTATGCAAGCATACTGGATTTTATACGCTTTCATAATACTCACCAAAAGGAAATGCAGAAGCTGGGCTCGGAGGGCGAACTTTTCTCGGCCTCCCTGCTTTACGCTTCTCCATTTTACTATGACCATCAGCAGCAGTAAAGCCTTCTTCATTGCCTAATGTTGAAAACAGTTTATGACGCTTCTTTGGAGGAAGATTACAAGGTTGTTGTTGTTTGTGGGTTTCAACATAATCCAAAAAGTGATCTCCAAGCATTCCAATTTTTCGACCAAGTTTTATCTTGTCTTTTGTTGCTGATTCAAGTTCATTCTTTGGTTTTAAAGGTTTGGCCTTTTCAAACACAAATAGTTTATCCTTTTTCTTTTTCTTGACATTAATCCTAACAATTTTGAATATGCTAGGCAAGGGAACTTCACCAGGTCTCACTTTCAGGAAAGTTTCTCCTGGCGGGGATATTGCCAAGTTTGGAAACGAGTCAATCATAAAATCTACCTTAGCTACAAAAACTGGGTCTATTATGTTTTTATGCTTACTTCTGAAGTACAGCAGTTTCTTTTTATTCTTTTTCTTTTTTAATTTATTCATTTCCATCCACAGTTGAATAATTGAAGACCGAGTACCCAAGCTACTTCCTGCTCCGCTAGTATCCGAATCCTGTGAACTTACTGATCGAGCCAATTGACTTTCTGGTGCATTGCTCGTCTGAAAATCATGTGAAAAGTCATTTTCAGGTTCATGGAAAGAACATTCTGGGATTAATGCAATATCATTCTCTGCATGTTCTTGTACAACATTCACTACTTTAGGACGAACCTTAAACCCTTTTTTCCTACCTCGTTTCCCTTTCTTCTTCATCATTGGATGAAGCTTTGATTGTCTTATCTTTGGTTGCGGTTTTGCATTATATTCTTCAGGATTTTCAATTTCAACCTCATCAAGATCCAAAATTTGCACTGGAGCATTGAAATCTAGAGCTTTTATTTCTTGAGATTCATTACTAATTTCTACATTTAAATTTAGAGATTCAGCTTCTTTCTTATCTTTTAAATTTGTTCCCATATGATTATCAATTTTATTTTTGTTCAACTTCGAAATTCTTCCTTTCTTTTTCCTCTTTTTTTGTTCATTAGGTAATGGAATTGGATTTTTCCGAGGTCTACCAGGACCTCGCCTTTTCTTTTCTTCTGTTTCTATAACTCGACTTTCCCTCCACTGCATCATAGGTGGGCCAGAAAAATTTGAAACTGGAGATAAATTGTGAATTTCAGATGTTGCCTTTTTGCTTCCTTCCAGTAAGTGTACTATAGAATCATGTTTTCGCATATGATGCTTTTCTTGATTAATAAACAGCCCAGGCACTTTCTTCACTTTATTTAAAGCACCTTTTGGTCGACCTCTTGGTCTATTAATCACAACTGGTGCTTCCGTACTGGGACTTGTGAGGCCATCTGAGTCTTCTACCATTAAGACATTAACATTAGTCTTGACTTTATTTTTTGAACCCTTGGGTCTACCTCTTTTACGTTTTACCAAAAAGTCATTATATTTTTTCAAAGGTGGCGGTCTTCCAGGCTGGCGCTTAACTTTATTGATAATTCTATCTTTAATTTTATGCAATGTAAGGAATTTTTTATTTTTATTCAAAGGCGGGCGACCGGGTTTACGCTTCATAGTTTGTTGCAACAGAGCTGGCTTACTAAACTTGGAATCCTTTTTGTGTTCACTTTCAACAAAAATGCCATCAATATGTTTCCTTTGAAGAGTTTTTGAACTTACTTTTACTGTATCCTCTTTGCTGATGCCATCAGATTTGTTTTCATTATTCATAATGTTAAATGCTTTAGTATTATGATTTAATGTGTTTAAGGAATCAGAAATATGTATTAGAGGAGTTTCCACTGTTTTTGTTTCACAACTTACGGATGCAGAAACACTGGTCACCGAGCCTATTATGGACTGACATGTCACAACAGAATTTAAAGATGAAATGGATGAACACGTTGTAGTAACAGTTGAAGTAATGACTGATTGATTGAATGAGGGGGAAAATACTGAGATCATAGAAGAGCTTGTTGCTTCAGACACATTGGTTGTACATTCCACAACCTTTCTATAACTACATGTAGCATCTACTGCAGCTTTATTGCAAGCGTTCTCAGCAGTTTTAGTGAGCCTCAATGGCAGACTTTCTGCAGACATTGTATTGTTTTCACACCTAGTAGAAGCTTCACTGGACTGCTTCTCTTGTGAACCTTCTTTTGTCATATTTGTTTCAACTTTACTGTCAATTTTAGTCTCTTTGACCAACACATTTTCTTCTGAAGATGCTTGTCTTTTGCAATTATTAGTTTTATTGTGTTTTACAATCACATCTGCAGGAGAACTTTGTTTATCTAATTTGTTTCTCTTACCAGCTTTAGACTTTTTCACACTAAAATTTTCTTCATTTACATGGTGTTTTTCAATTGTACCCATTTCATTATCATCATTCACATTTTCTGAATGTTTTTTGTTACTTTCAGCCTCTTTTACAGACATATTTTCTTCTTGTAAATTATTTTCTGTCAAACTGTCTTCAATTGTTTGATTTTCAATTTTGCTTTGATTATCATTAAGCTTGCTATGCTTTACGACTACTCTTTCCTCTTCAGGTAGGGGTTTTGATTTAGATGTGGCACGTTTCCGTTTACCCTTTTTACGCGAAACTCTTTTCTTCCTTGGTGCAACATCTGTCCTGACATTATCATAACTATTTTCCAAGCCTGGAGACGAAAGTTTAGAATTGAACTTTGAATTACATTCAACTTTATCAATATCCTCAATTCTTTTTTCAATGTCAAATATTTTTTCAACTTTATCAGGTGTCAAATCACTAGTATCACAGACAACTGCCGATGCACCAACTTTGCCAAGGTAATCAAACTTATCTTCTAACCTGTATTCCTTTTCTTTTTCTGTAGGTAGCCTACCCTTCTGAAGAAGTGTACTTGTTTTATGGAGATGTAAGAATTTTGCTCGATTTGTTTTTTTGCTAGGAGAAACAGACTGAACATTTAAAGAGTCTTTTGTTACATCAAGATGTGAAGTTCCTGTAAAACAACCTGTTGTTTTGTCAACATTCATTATTGGAATGTCAAGTTTCGAGACAGTTTTTGTTTCACTGCCACCACTTTCTTGATGATTATCACATGATTTGGCAATATATTCAGAAGATGTTGAAGCTGATACAGAAGCTATTGGTACACTCTGACAGTGAGGAGACAGAATTTCTGTTGATTCCGACACAGTCAATATGCAAGATCCAACGGTTGAAATAGCAGGTACAGTTCTAAAATTATCACATGAAACTCCTACAACTAGTCCATTCTTCGAATTTGATAGCTGATCATCACTGAGTAAAGGAACACTTTTAGTAACAACAGATGATACAGTAGAATTAGTACTTGTTCCAGACACATTTGAGCTGCCCGGTTCCAGGTTCACTAGTATCACAGAGTTAGGAGATTCATTTCCAGCAGGGGAACCAGCTAAAGATTGGATGCCACTGTCTGGTGAAACATGTGGGAAATTATCAACATGTAATTCAGGTTCAGCCTGATCAATAGCATTCATATTAGCAATGTTCTCATCAACTCTTTCTTGATCAGCATCCCCCAAATAAGCATTATTTTCTCCCAATATATTCACTACATTCTGATTAGGATTTTCATGATCATTAGCTGTATCGCCATGAGAATCCATATCAAGGTTAATATCAGATTCACGTGGCACTTTAGATTTCACATTTTTTCTACCAGATTTTTTTCTTGGCCTTCCACGATGTGTGGATTTTATTCTCTTGGGTTCATTTTTGGAAATAGAAGTCAAACTTTCAGAAACAGATTCCACAAAACTTTTTGCATCTGTTTTACTGGAATTTCCAGACGCACAACTTTTGTTTTCAGTTATATCTGTGGAGATATTGGTTTCACTAGTTCTATTTTCCGCTAATGTGCAATTAACTAATTCCTCTTTTTGTGTCATGGCTATATTGGATTTTTTTAACTCACTTTCAGCCATTGTTACTGCCTCTGAATTTACTTTTTCTACACAATCTTCTATCTTTGCCTTTGATTTTGATCTACCTCTCTTTTTAGAGTTTTTCCTTCTTTTCGTAGGTTTTGATTGTTTTAAAGGAATTTCACATTCCTGCTTTGCATCATCGTTTTGCAGTTTTTCTTTAAGCTGATTCATGTCAGAAACATTTAGTGAATTTAATTCTTCATTTACATTGTCTAAACAAGAAGTATTTTCAATAACCTCTAGACTATCACAACCTTCTACTTCTACAAGTGTTTCTGTCTTTTCACTGTTATTTCCAATATCAGTAATTGCTTTAGTTTGTTCAGGATTGGTTAATTCCAAATTAGGTTTTGGCTTTGGTTTATATCTTTTTTTCTCATTTCCCCAGGACCAAGGTTTGACCTTTTTCCTACGTTTTTTCTTAATTTTTACAATTACTTCACCTTCACTTTCTTTTGGCACATCTTTTTTAATTTCTACTTTTTTAGAAGTTTTTGAAAGAACTTTGGTTTTAGTAGGTTTATTAGTTAATGGCGGACTTCTCAATTTGCAACTTCTGCCTGGGTATTTTTTTAACACCATTGTTCCACATACTCCAGCTCTAGTTTCTTTTTTGTCCACAACTGTTTTAACATGTTTCACAACACTAATTTCTTCTCTTTCATTCTTACATTCTAAAGAGATATCCTTACTATTATGGCAGTTTACTAAACTTGAATCAGTTCTGCTTTGAGAGCTATCTATTTTACTCGCTTTTGAACGTGATCGTTTCCCTTTTCTCTTGGATCTTTTCCTAGATGTAACAGTTTTAGCTTGATGATTCTCTTGTTCAATACCTTTTTCATTTTCTTTGATATTTTTAGCACCTGACTGTTCAAAACAGAGCTTTTCCTTTAACTCTACTGTTTCAGATGCATCCGGATTTATTTCTAGATTAACAGATACACCAACATTGGACAAGTCTGCCATATTAGGATTGATAGGAACTGAAATATCTGCAGGCTTACCTTTCACAGCCGTCTCACTTTTATCTTTAGTTTCAGCCTGCAGGTTCTTCAGTTCTTCACCCCCTCTCCTACCTCTTTTCTTTAAAGGTTTAGCACAGTCTTTGTCAAAAGAGTGTTCTGATGTTTTATTCTGCAATCCATCCTCGTGTTTACCATCAATGTCTCTCTCAGATTCTTCAGTTATATTTCTGTCGTCACAACTAGCCGTTTCACTTGCAATCTCACATTTTTTATTTACATCCACATATTTACTTTCATGTGATACTATTTTAGACTTCACAGATCTACCAATAAAATTCTTTTCCACAGTTCTAGATGGTCTTTCTAATGGTGAATTTTGTAAAGTAACATCATTACAGTCTTTGACATCATCTGTGGTCAGTGAAATTCTCAATTCTTTCAAATAAGGGTACTTTTCTTTAGCTTTCTTTAAAATCTCCAACTCTTGATTTTTTTCACATGGTGCCGGAGATTCAGACTTGTTCCGTTTCTGTCCTTTCTTTGGTCTGCTTGATGGTTTAACTGTTTGTTTTTTAATTTCTGTACTTGTTGCTGCTTCGTTATCTAAATTACCTTTGGTGGTTTCTGTACTATCAACATCTTGATTTTTCAAAAATTGTTCAAAAGAACTCATAAAGTCTGTACTTGTATTTGCTATGTCTTTTAAATCTGTATTTGTTGTTGATGCATTGTTCTCAGAAGTCAACTCTTTTTGAAGTTGCTTTGATTCAGGCTCCATTTCAACTGGAAAAACATCAAAAACATTTCTACTTGAATTGTCAGTTTTCACTTTAGAATTATCACTCATCTCATTTTGTATTGTAGATTCCTCGACAAATTTTTCTAACTGTTTGTTTCCATTCTCAAACACTCTAGAATCTGAAATATCCTTTGAACATTCTTCAGTTGTCAATGTATCTGATTTTGACTCCAAATTTGTTTCTGCAATTTTTTCAGTATTCATCAAGTTGTCTGCGCTATCTGGAATTAATTGGGTATCAACATTCACCAACAAATTTGTAGTAACAGCCTGAGAGCCTGTAACATTTTGTACATTTTTTTGAGGTTCCTCTGTATTTTCCTTGCCTTGTATCATCTTACCACTTGAATCTAAGACATCTGTCTCAGTTCCATTTTTATCTGTTTCTTCTGCAGTAGGTGCTGTATGGTCTTCCTGAAACACAAATTTAAAAACGAATATTTATGACTGTTGGCAAGGCTCTTGCTCGCACTTTTAGGAATGGGATCCAGGGTCTATTTTAGGATATGCGCTAGTTTTTGACAAATTGCCAATAAAAACCATTGTGCACATAAAATAACATAGCTTCATCCCCAAAATTGTATTATATACAAAAGTAAACTCTGTGGTTTCCATTTTCAAATTATCACCGGCTCACTCACAAAATGTCAGCTGCCTTTAGAAAATCTTAGGCCCAATACGCTCACTGGAGTAAAATATCAACCCTGCGGAAGCTCCAAACTTGTCCAAAGGTAACAGAGTTTATCAAACTTGATACAGAGCCACCAGGCAATACTTAATGATAAATATTTAACCTCCATACCGTGTGCTTTTTGAGAAGAAGATTTTTTATGTTATCCTTGCATAACAATCTCTAAAACTGTGACCAGTGGTAGCCCTTAATTACACCGCAATTATTCAGCCTGAACAATCTTGATAGAGGACCAAGGCTTTTAAAGCGAGGTATTGTGATCTCTGAAACTGTTGACAGATTTTACCAAATTTGTGTGAAGCATTGTTACATGAAGCTCTCTCAAGTTTGATAACATCATGACCGTGAGGTCAATTCCATATTCTAGGACTGCACTTGTTTTTGACAAATCTGGCATATATTCAAAACCATAGCGTGCGTCAAGTTGAACAAACTTCTCCAAAATTGAAACTTAACTCTGCCATGTCAGTGATTCGAAATAGGGTTTTAGAAAATGCAAAATGAAACTCTAATCAGATGAGAAAAACTGTCAAAAAAGTTGTTTGCAAAATTGTAACTGTAATGTTATTCTTTCCATATATTGCAATGCCACAGATATTAAGTTAGAAATTTGACATTGTGAACGCTTATCAACAATAAGTTTTAACATTGCTTTCTAATCCTGGCTTAAACATCGGATGTTTCTATTCAGAAAAAGAATTTCGAAAACCCAAGGAAAAAGTATTCGGAAAACCCTATATGGTCTGTTTATACTGCTCTTCTAGTTCAGTCGGATGCAAGATATTGATGGAAAATATACTGCATGTACAAAAAGGCTATTTTACATTTCAGTAGTCAAAATTCTAGACATGAAAGATATGATTGGCACAGCGAAGGCAACTACATACATTGTAGTGCATAATGCAAGTAAACAAAACAATAAAATCGAAGCTTATTTCAACAAAGCTAGCGTAAAGTCACCACTTTAAACGGTTTATTTTTTACATAAATCAAAGCATTTTCATTCATTGTAAATACGGAAATACCCGGATGTGGAGACGTACTAAAAGTCGGCACCATCAGAATTTCAGTTTCTTCCTGCTGTCCCGTTTATGCGGGAGGTTTTAAAACAGAATTTTTAGAATTAGCTATTTATGTTTATGTCATACAATTGGTATTCATTTTGAAATACAAAAATACTTAATGAAAAGTATAAAATCTCGTAACTATAGAATCAAACATTAAAAAATACAAACATATTAATTGTAAATCTTAAACATGACTAAACTTCAATTAAAATCTTTATATTCATTAATTCCTGGGGGAAAAGTCTGTACAGTGTTGGTTTTGTTAATAAACACCTGTCATGATATAACTTGTTCTTTTTGTAGGACGAGTAAGATTTCCAACCCACTAGTCCTACAGGACGAGTAAGATACGAAATATTTTTCCTGCCCTGGTTGGGTTTTCTTAACTTATACAAGCTTTATCTCCTGATCAATTTGATTAACCCTTTACTTCATAAAGACGCATTCTGACGACCCTACCCCCCGCTTCATAAATATGCATCTGGACACCTGGTACGTGTCCTTCATAAAGACGCATTTGGACGCATGGTCTCATTCTCATAAAGACGCATTTCGATGCTCTCTATTTTCAATCACAAAAACAACACCTTTTAATTTATTTTTCAGAGATCGTAAGTTTATATTTGTGTAGTGCAAAATTTCACAAAGTAAATTTACAGAAAACATAATATGGTTACTATTCAAAGTTTTTATAAAAATAGCGTATATTTGCACATAGTGTCATATCAGTGACCACGCGATGTCATTGAATTCACCAGACTTACGCGGGAATAACACAAATATCACCAATTTAAATCTCAAAAGAAACACATTTCAATTTATTTTTCAAGGACCGGATGTTTATATTCGTGTAGCATTGCATTTCACACAGTTAAATTATGCATGACATCAGAGGTTAGAATTAAATATAGCGTCCAATCGTAAATAGGGCCACATCAGTGATCACGCAAGGTCATCGAATTGTACATGCTTACGCGGGAATAACAAAAATCTCCACATTTTCAATCGCTAAAACAAAACATTTCAATTTATCAATGATCACGTGAATTCATTGCATTGTCCAGACTTACGCAAGAATAACAAAAATCTCCCCATTTCCAATTGCAAAAACAATATGTTTCAATTTATTTTTCAATGACAGGTGTTAATATTCGTGTAGCATTGCAGTTCGCATAGTAAAATTATGCATGACACCATAGATTACATTTAAAAATAGCGTCCAATAGTAAATACCCATGCCAGCGATCACGCGAGGTCATGGAATTTTCCAGAAAGAAATAGGTTAACTCTATTTTCCGAAAATGTACATCGACATATTTTGATTTTTTTGAAAAATCATGCGTGCTGACTGTGATAATTGACACGGTAATAAATCATTGTTTGTTTTGATTGCGATTACTGGGATAGAATCATGTACGCTACCGTGGCTTACCGTTATGGTTTCGTGCGGTTAGAAGTTGGAGAGGGGGTGTCGTAAATTATTGTCAGTTTGCAGATCGGCAATTTACCAAAACCGTGATATGTCCTGGGGGTATATGGACTAATCAAATGTACGCGCCAATACTGGTTTGTTTTCACAGCTGACACCCGTGACCGGAATATTTATACCATGAAGGGGTAATAAAACTATAAGGCGTCCCAGATCAGCATGATGTCTGCTGGTCATTATAATAAGGTAAATATTTTTTTAATTATCTGTTCGTATGTGAAATTAAATTCTAATTAATCTATAAATATTATACGCATTACCGATTTAGATTAATTTTGAATTCATGTCCGATTCTAACTTTGACTTTCTGATCTGATCTGATGACAGAAGCAATTTATTTACATACAAGTAGATCTACATGTAAAAATAATATCATGTGGGTTCTTTTTAAAAATGCGCAAGAAGGGAAAGTAATAAAACGTGTTTTTTTTCATAGGTAAAATTGTAGCATGGTAATAGAACACATAAAAGAATAATAAGTAATTTCTATTTTTACCATTATATTAACTGATAAATTGTAACTAGACTTTTATTATTATAATTAAAACTTCCCCTATCTATTATTGTCGTTAATTATTCATAATAATGATTTTAATAATAAAAATGCAGTAGTTGTATTAATTATAATTAAGGTATTGATAATTAATTATTAGTAGTAAAGGTAGTCCTTAATTATTATTGTAAATAATCTGTTTTGTCTGTTTAGTGAACTTATGTATGTTTTCGTCTCATTTCAGTTTGAAAGTTCACACATAGCAGTCGGGACCAAAACTTTCAGGAGGATTTGATATTTTTTAATTTAAATTTTGTGCTGCTTTTACCTGAAATGGAAAATAAATGTACAAATTCCACCAAAAAGTAAAGATTAAAAAATTGTCCAACCATAACTGAACGCTCTTGCATATTTTGTATATAAATAAGTGTAGTAATATTAAATTTATGATACTTTTGTTAAAATATTAAAAAATTATATATCTATTTAACTATTCCTATTTCAATTATTTTATTAAGTTTATTTGTTTGAATTATATTACATATAAAAATATCATTGTAAAACATTGGTATGTATAAATTTGTGTCAAAATTAAAAATGAATTGAAATGAAAAAGTCTTCTTGTTTTATATCCGTGTATCTTTGTATTCCATTGTCATACAATTATTTTTTTTTTATCATCGCAAAGATAATTTAATATTCAACAAAGTTTACACTGACATAACAAGTGTAATTTCAATGTATCTTGCGAAAATATTAACTTTATAAGCAAGATATATATGAACTGGTGTTGAATTTAAAGAAAAAATAAAATGAAACAAAATCTTTTAAGTTTCTACACATATATCTCATTATTCAATTGCCACATAATAATAATTTTTATATCACCAGAAAGAAAATTTTATTTGCAACAAATTTTACACACACAAAAAAAGTATAAAATCAATATTTCTTACTGAAATACTGACTTTAATGAACTCAGTGTTTTTTTCCACCATTTTGGGAAGATGACCCATACCCTTGGAATTGGGAATTTTAGCGGCATTTTCATTAACATTGGGAAATTTTTTTGCATTAAATATATTTCTATATTTATAAAAAGTGTACACTTGCTTATCAGGCCATTTAATTAAATAATCAATGTCATACTAAATTCAGAATGGGGAAAACTTTCTTTATTTTATCAAGGAAGTATGGCAAGTTTCAATTTACAGTTTTGAAGCTTTCAATTGGGAATTTTTACCATTCAATTGGGAAAAAAAGATACCATTTGCCATTGGGAATATGACCCAATAACGGCTATAAAAATGGCCGAAAAAAAACACACTGGAACTGGGTGTGCAATCAACATGTATTTTTAAATATCCCCTATGGGAATGGTGCAGAAACCTTATCAGCTGGGTATTGGTTTATTGACATCTGTTTCCTTCTACCTGTATCTGTTAGGATAGGCAATACTGCTATATCTCTATGAAGTAAAGAGTTAAGAGAAAAAGAAAAGTGCCAGAGTGTCCACAGTGATGTTGTATGGTGTTTAGCGTCGCTTTCAACAATTTTTCAGTCATATCGCGACGGTGTCTACTTGAGACAGTATTCTGTGTGTCCACAGTGAAAAAGTTCCTTATTGAATCAAGGGCAGTAACTATACTGTGTTGCACAATATCTTAATTTTCCCTAACAAATATGAAGTAATTCTGAGCCAACGCCAGCCAGCCTTGTATAGAAATGAAGACCTTTATTTTTTAAATGAAAACCAAAGGAAGCATTTTGAACAAGGCCGTCCTGTATGATGTGTGAACATAATCATTATTCACCCGAACCACCTTATCCAAGTATATCATGCGGAAAGAAACCTTTTTCCTGTAGATGGTAACAGTGACCTAAAGTTCTTTTGACCAGCAAGCAATCCCAAGAAAGGATTTTAAAAAGATAACTTTGTTTAATATTTAGCCAAATCAAACGGCATTCAATTATACCCTTACATAAAATTGATAAATCGTCATATATTGCAGGTGTGACCGGGATTCCCTTGGTACTTCGCTCATTTGGTTTATAAAATTATACAATTTATTTAAGAAATTTGATGTACATTTTAGCTATAGATCATTACAGAAATAGATATGTATGCAATTTCTTACTGCTACTTTGATATCTGGTAGTCTTTCCATTTCATTTTCATCTTTTTGATAATCTACAGTGGTTTCACATTTCATATTATCAGACATCTCTGCTGACACAATAGGGTCAGGTGAACTTTTTCGTCGAGTAGATATCTTCAACTTTGCTCCCCCTTGATGCTCAGACTCGACCTCAAGTACCTCATCAGTTAGAGTACTATCAGCTTGGACATCTTCCTCACAATCTGGACCGTTTACAGAATCTGGGGGATCGCCCAATTTTTCTGGATCTGTGTTTTCCATTTCATTTTGATCCTTTTCAGAATCAGATGTGTCTGCTATTTTAGCATCTTCTGTTACATACTTATCAATTACCGAACAAACTTCAGACTTCTCCACAGGACCAATGTCCACACTTGAAGTCTCTTCGATATTATTTCTCACTGACTCTGTGGATTGGGCAGGTGTTTCAGCTACAGAAGTCATGTTGATTCTGCTGTATATAGTAAGTATTGCTAGCCACTGCCACTGGCTATGTATCTGAAACAGAAACAAGAAATGTCACTGTTAAGTGTCACATGCCCCCCAACATGTCATGATGTTATGTTGATCATTTGTAGCAAGTATCATTAAAATTCATCTATGCATGACAAAGTGACAGGCCAGAAACGAAATCTCACATAAACTCAAAGTGTTGTCAAACAAACAGAAATTGTGACCTTGACCTTTGAGGTACGGGTGTGGGTCTTACTCGCGACACGTCGTCATGTTCTGTTGATCATTTGTTGTAAGTATCAACAAAATCCATCTATGCATGACAAAGTTACAGGCTGGAAACGAAATACCGGACGGAAGGACGGACAGAAGGACCAAAATTTGGGGGGGGGGGGGGCATTAAAACCATTGGCATTTGATGTTATTGTTACTATTGTGGTAGGCCACCTGCATTTAAATTTTAGTAGATTAATCTAAATGTGGGTGAAGATATATATATTTGAATACAAATTTTATGAGTGCTTGGGGGTCAATAATTGCTATATAACATTTAATGTTTAATGCATTATAGTCCATGTGAAGATGTGCATGTCACAGTGTGTACGTAACCTACTAGAAGAGGAATTTATGTAAGCGGTTCAATAAGCTCACATGGTAGAGCATTCGCCCTGTAAGCGAAGGGTTCGGGGTTCGAGTCCTGGACTGGCTGCATACTTTTCTCATCCTGTAACATGCACACGTTCAGTATAACAAAGTAGACATCTAAAAAAATATCATGCATATGTAATGGAATTCTCCAGACATCTCTAGATAGAGCATTCTGAATACAAGAACTTATGTATATCTCCAAATGTCTATTACTTTCATTTAGTCTTGTTCATATTTTTCATGATATCATTATCATATAGTTCTACATTAAGTAATTAATCTATGGAGAGACAATAATAATACTAAGATGTATACCTATCCATTTACATCAGTCCCAAATTGAGATCCAAAACAATCCAACAATGTGACGTATAGCTATAATAATTAGGCCAACATAAGTATCGAGTTATTACACATCAAATTAGAGATGTTGTAAGGTGGTTACACTTTCAACGATTGTTCAGTCCATTTAAGACAGTATTTTGAGCACTGTCACACAAGAGTATCATGCTGCAGACACATGGTATGATACCCCACTCCACCATAACACTGGCATTGAACTGACCAAAGCTAGACTGTGGATACCTTACACATATGAGAAAATATAAATGTAGTGAATGAAAACATTTATTTGTTCAACATCCTGACATCATTCACAGTAAGGTTTACTTTTTCATTTTATTGGAGAAAATTCCCTATATTATGATACGGTTGAGTAAACAAACAAGTCAATATTTAACCACATCTACAGATCTGTACACTGAAAGCAATACAAGTCTGAATAAATCTTCATTTTCATAAATATTCACAGGATACTCGTATGTGTTCGTCACTGAACTATATTTCACATACAGTAATATCACAATAGCACACAGTTTATCACAGATCTGGTCAAATGTAAATATTTTGATTTGGTCAATTTCACTCTATGACCTGGGAAAGTGAGCAAACCCGCCAAAACACAGCACAATGAAACCCATCTACACATAAAAAGAGTGGGCGGAAAGACACATATATGGAATATTTAACTATATATTCTTACCAACTACATCGCCAAATGTACATTATCTTCTATCAATTGCACGATCGTAAATAAAATGCAGGTCAAATTTATTTCTACGACATTTTTACAGACAATATGGCTGTCTGCGGTTGCGCATAAACGAATGGGATTTATTTTGTTGATATCCGGTAAAAAGTAATACGTTAAGTAGAGTTTCTAATATGTATCAAATTTATAACAATTCTAATAAGTTTACGTTATAAAATGTCTTTAAGTTAAAGACATTATTTCATTAGGACACAAATATAAACCAAAAAAATCGGATCTGAGTAAATCTTGACCCCCATCGGAACTACAGTTTTATGTTCGTAAAGCTGTATGCAAATTATCTTTTAAAATTATTTTTTCAAAATATTTTCATAAATCATTACTTTTTTAAAAGGTTTATTTGAAAAAGAGTTTATTAAAGATAATTGATTGGACTGATGAAAAATATGTATTATTTCAGACTTCCCATCAGTCAACATCCAATATGTCAGCCTCCATGTTATTCAAAGTTTTATAGATAAAAACAATTTTCAAGGAGAAAACATGATGAGGAGGTCGTTAGTTGCAGGAGGAAGTATGTATACGAAAATTATTGTCCATCCAAAATGGCCAAATACATGTTGTATAGATAGTAAATTAATGACTGTTACATTGTAAATAAACAACATCTGCAGCACCGTCCGTCATAAAAAAGTATCCCTTGTATACCTAATACTGCGATATACCTATTACCGCGAATGTCCGTATAATCACTATCTTGGAAGATATGTGCAAAGCTCCAACTTCCGTTAGCGGCAACATTTGTTTGCATTTCGTATCGGCAACTGTTTTTTACTCAGGGCCTTTGTTTGACTTATAAATTTTATTTTACTTTTATTCTAAACTCAGCAGTCATTGCATGTACTGCCTCACCAATTATGATACCAGTGAGAAAACAAGTTGTGCTGAACACAATTCACCCTGATTAAATTATATAGAATAAAAGTATTTTAATTACTTTCATAATAAAACCAACATTTTTTTTCTTGATAACCAGTTACCTTGACCTTTACAAATAACTGATGTAGCCTTCAAATTACTATTATTTTGTGTTTATGTTTTTCATGGATGCTAGATCACCCAATCAACCCTTAAAATTGTTTGAAAACAATAACTATGGATACATTTCAACCAAATTATAGGTACGATTTGACATCAGAACAAGGTATGTTTTAAACAGACATGCTAGAAAGCTTGAAAACAGTAGTAGGCTTTTTTTTTGTAATTGTAGGTTATTGCCAGCGACTTCAACATTGGACTAGATGCTCTGCAAGACCAGGAATATCAGCATTTCATGCTACTGATAGTCCCCAGGGACAAATTTGTCTTCAAGATGTATCTCTCACACAACTACAGAGAAGAATGTGTACTGTCATGGAACAAAAGAGTAACATAGAGACTCCACTGCAGGTTGATAAAAACATCACAGATGACCATGGAGATGTTAATATCACCTTCAGAACAGATGAAAATGATCCTGTAAGTCTGTGTGACATTGCTCATTTGGAAAATTAAATATACTAGTATAAGAAATTGACTTGTATCTTAGTTTATATTTACAGTTACTACATGTAATTTATTCACCTTTATTGCTCAGAGCTTATATGAATTGCTCTTGAGTCAATTTTTTGGTAGAACCAGACTGAGTGTTTTTTATACTGTGAAACTGCATTAACTCGAGCATCAAAAACTTTAGTGCAACAGCTAACTCTAGGAAACTATATGGTCCCAATTAAGTGCATATTTCATATACCATAATTTTTTGTGTGGTTGTATGATTTATGTTTGTATATTTATGTATGTATTTGTTATGACCTGGACTTGATCTGTTGATGGTCTCAAAAGTCTCAAGTTGTTTAGATTTCAATTTTTGTCTCGAGGCGACGAAGGAGGGAAGGCGATATTAAGGTGTTTCTTTTTCCGTCGACGGCGATGGCGGCGGCATCAAACATTTATATTTAGCTCCAACATTAAGTTTTCGTTTTTACACTATTTCTAAACAAGTACAAGTGCTAGGACACTCATACTTGGATCATAGTTACAACTAACACCCTGCAACACATACACTGCAGATGCTGAGTATGACCTACATTGCATGGTCCATTGACTTTGTTTGATGCTGAATTTTGCATTTACCTCCAACATTAAGTTTTCGATTTTACACTATTTCTCAATAAATACTAGATCCCGGACACTCATACTTAGATCATAGTTACAACAAATACCCTGCATCACATTATATACTGCAGATGCTGAGTGTGACCTACATTTCATGTACCATTGGCATTGATGCTGAATTTTGCATTTACCTCCAACGTTAAGTTTTCATTTTTACACTATTGCTCAATAAGTACTAGTGCTAGGACACTCATACTTGGATCATAGTTACAACAAACACCCTGCATTACATAATATAATGCAATTGCTGAGTACTGTTGTTTTTTTAATTTATTTAAAACAAAATTATTCTTTTTTAGTTCTAATTTTTTTTTTTTTTTTTTTTTTTTTTCAAATATGTTTTACTTAGAAATACTGGATAAAGTTTTGATTTTTTAGATATGTTTTACTTAGAAATACTGGTTTAAGTTTTGTGTGCAACCACCATCAATTTCATATCTCAAAAATCACTTAAAGTATTTGATCGAAACTTCACACAATACTTCTTACAATATTTCTCTTGCATGAATATACTGCAAAGTGTGGTTGTTACTAAATTCATAAAATCAAATAACTATTGTAAATAACCACTCTTTAATATATTATGGAAGTTGTTATGTCATTTCTCTGTAACCACTGGATTAAAACAATGATTTTTGAGCTTTACAGATACATGCGACCATTTATGTCATTGTATTTTAATTTTTTTCTCTCCCATGTCTGTATTAACGGTCAAAGCGGACATGGCGAGATATACCATTCCACGGAATTCTTGTTTTATATTTTGAGGCTCAGAATTGGAGTAAGTAGGTAGAAGAGTTTATGTCCAGGGTGAGATTTCATTACTTACTCTTAGGTCCAGTGTGAGACTTCACTACTTACTCTTAGGTCCAGTGCAAGACTTCACTTCTTACTCTTAAGTCCAGTGTGAGACTTCACTACTTACTCTTAGGTCCAGTGTGAGACTTCACTACTGACTCTTAGGTCCAAGGGGAGACTTCACTACTTACTCTAAAGTCCAGTATGAGACTCCACTACTTACTCTAAGGTCGAGAGTGAGACTTCACTTTTTACCCTTAGGTGCAGTATGAGAATTCACTACTTACTCTTAAGTGCAGTGTGAGACTTCACTACTTACTCTTAGGTCCAGTGTAGGACTTCATTTACTCCCTTTCACCCTTATGTACAGGTGAAACTTCACTACGTAGCCTTATGTACAGCTTGAGACTTCACTACTCTTGTATATTTCCTTTCAGACATTGCATGATATTCAACACGAGTCGTTATTTTACAAACTTCCTAATGAAGAATACCAGCTGTATCTACATAAAGGACAGTGGCCTAGATATCAAAAGCAGGCAAGTGATTCTGATGTACCTAAGTATGAATCGGCTTTTGATAGTAATTGTTCCGAGTTGTGGTTCTTGAATTTCCAAAAATGAGTTTATTTAACCCTTTACACCATAGATACACGTTTTCCCTCACCAATCACAGAAGGCCTTAGAAAACAGTGCAGGAAGAGTTCAGATTGCTCGTAACGAGCAATCTGAACACTTCCTGCACTGTTTTCCACTCTGTCAGTTAATATAAACATAATTCAACCAATAATTCAAAAGCATTCTATATTAGGTGTCGAAAGGCTTCTATATTAGAGGTATCCAAAGGCATCTATATGGAGTAAAGGGTTAATTAACACAGTCTCTTACACCACAGTTGAGTGATTCAAGGCCATTGTGTCATCTTGCTTGTACTCATCATCATTAAGATATTTTGAAAATATGTTGTGAAATTGTGCCAATATACAAAAATACTTCGCTAATCTGGGTGAAAATTGATGACCCTGTAGTAGGCAGCCACCTGTCTTAAGCGGCCAATTTGGCCCTTTCCCTTGGCTGGCTGCTTAAGACAGGTTTGACTGTATTTAATTTATAGCATTTTCAATTTCATATACAAGGAAATACAGCATTACAGAGTTCAAGTTAGTTATTTGGATAGTATATAAATGTGACAACAAGCTTACACAGTTCTTGTGCAAAACACAACAAAACAAAAAAAAGATACTCAAGTGCAAGCCTTTGTAGGAAACTCAGTTGAAATATGCATTACTGGATCAAAAAATAAAATTACAAGCATATATTGTTATGTTGTAGTTCAGAAAAAACGAACGTCGTACATGTTTGTTAAAAAGTTGGCTGGATTAAATAAGGTGTGGACGAATAGTCTTTACATGATATTCTATTTGTTTCAGAAGACATAAAATTAACAGTCATCAAACAGCTCCTTAATGGCATGCAATAAAGGGGCGGTAGTGTAGTGGGTAAAGTGTTGGCCACTCATGCCGGATATTGCAGGTTTGATCCCCAGTTTGACTCGATGCCTCTCAAAATACAATGCTCAGTACTGGTTCTACCCAGGTAGTGGACTGAGGAGTGGCTCATATAAGCTTTGAGCTTTCTTCGCAATTGAGCTTGATTAAATTAATATAAACTGAAGACAAGCAATATTTTGCACCATTAAAAAAGTAAGCACTTTGTAATAATTTTCCTTTAATAATTTCAGGTGAAGACATTCCAGGAGAGTGTTTTAATGGTTAGAAAGCCAGCACTAGAAGTGTTCAACATAATAGACAATATCAATCTAAATTATCCTCCAGTCAGGATCCTTTTCTGTATCCTTTAATATTCATGCAAAATAAATGCTTTTTTATTTGACCTGAGTTTTGCATCACTGGCAACGCCAGTCATTAAAAGCCAGCAGTTGAAATAGATGATAGAGGGTCCTCTGTGCCAGTGTGGTCTTTGTCGCAAGATCACTCACTGCCACCTCTAGGTAAGTTCATATATATGATGTGAGAACATTTGCTCTTTCTTGTAGAATGATAGTGGTTCATGTATTCTCCTCTTTCAGTAAAAGTATGTGCCATTTATATATAAAATTGTGTTAAAGAATGCTTAAAATCCAATTCAAACAAAAAATATGTCTGATCCTGACCTGAGAAAAAAACAACATCATGATAAAAGTAACTGGTATTCAAGTAACTAGAAAATCTCTACACTTGTTTAAATTAGATCAGCTTTTAACATCGTCACAGCAGGAGATGGAATGACTTGAGGGAAGTACTAATTCAAGCTTCTCTGATGGTTAATAACCTTCATAGACTTCATTAAGACCTCACTATCAATATATAAACAGTAACAAAGGCACACTTGTAATGAAAGACTCTAGAAGGTCTACAAGTTAACCGTAATGTTAAATTTTAATTTTTAATTTTTTTTTTTTACTTTGATTGTGAAACAAGTTCTTACAACAAATCACAGGATCCAAAATTCCTTGGATTGATACAACACCTGGTCCTGGTTGGAAAACGAAGCCAGGATCCAGCAATCCTTGGATTGATACAACACCTGGTCCTGGTTGGAGTGTGAACCCAGGACCCAGCAATCCTTGGATTGATACAACACCTGGTCCTGGTGGGAGAATAAAATCAGAACCCAGCAATCCTTGGATTGATACAACACCTGGTTTTTGTGCGAGCGTGAATGCAGGACCCAGCAAACTTTGGATTGTTATAACACCTGCTCCTGATGGGAGACTGAAGCCAGGACCCAGCAATCCTTGGATTGGTACAACACCTGGTCCTGGTTGGAGTGTGAACCAAGGACCCAGCAATCTTTGGATTGATACAACACCTAGTCCTGGTAGGAGAGTGAAGCCATGACCCAGCAATCCTTGGATTGATACAACACCTGGTCCTGGTGGGAGTGTGAAGCCAGAACCAAGCAATCCTCTTATTGATACAACACCTGGTCCTGTTGGGAGTGTGAACCCAGGTCCCAGCAATCCTTGGATTGATACAACACCTGGTCCTTGTGGGAGAGTGAAGCCATGACCCAGCAATCTTTGGATTGATACAACACCTGGTCCTGGTGGGAGAGTGAAGCCAGGACCCAGCAATCCTTGGATTGATACAACACCTCGTCCTGTTGGGAGTGTGAATCCATGTCCCAGCAATCCTTGGATTGATACAACACCTGGTTCTAGTGAGAGTGTGAAGCCAGAACCCAGCAATCCTTGGATTGATACAACACCTGATTCTGGTGGGAGAGTGAAGCCAGGACCCAGCAATTCTTGGATTGATACAACACCTGGTCCTGGTAGGAGAGTGAAGCCATGACCCAGCAACCCATGGTTTGATACAACACCTGGTTCTGGCGTGAGTGTGAACGCAGGACCCAGAAACCCTTGGATTGATACAACACCTGGTTCTGGCGTGAGTGTGAACGCAGGACTTAGCAATCCTTGGATTGATACAACACCTGGTCCTGGTGGGAGAGTGAAGCCAGGACCCAGCAATCCTTGGATTGATACAACACCTGGTCCTGGTGGGAGAATGAAGTCAGAACCCAGCAATCCTTGGATTGATACACCACCTGGTTTTGGTACGAGAGTGAATGCAGGACCCAGCAAACCTTGGATTGTTACAACACCTGGTCCTGATGGGAGAGTGAAGCCAGGACCCAGCAATCCTTGGATTGGTACAACACCTGGTCCTGGTTGGAGTGTGAACCAAGGACCCAGCAATCCTTGAATTGATACAACACTTGGTCCTGGTAGGAGAGTGAAGCCATGATCCAGCAATCCTTGGATTGATACAACACCTGGTCCTGGTGGGAGTGTGAAGCCAGAACCAAGCAATCCTTGGATTGATACAACACCTGGTTCTGTTGGGAGTGTGAACCCAGGACCCAGCAATCCTTGGATTGATACAACACCTGGTCCTTGTGGGAGAGTGAAGCCATGACCCAGCAATCCTTGGATTGATACAACACTTGGTCATGGTGGGAGAGTGAAGCAAGGCCTCAGCAATCCTTGGATTGATACTACACCTTGTCCTGTTGGGAGTGTGAATCCAGGTCCCAGCAGTCCTTGGATTGATACAACACCTGGTTCTAGTGAGAGTGTGACGCCAGAACCCAGCAATCCTTGGATTGATACAACACCTGGTCCTGGTGGGAGAGTGAAGCCATGACCCAGCAATTTTTGGATTGATACAACACCTGGTCCTGGAAGGAGAGTGAAGCCATGACCCAGCAACCCTTGGATTGATACAACACCTGGTTCTGGCATGAGTGTGAACGCAGGACTTAGCAATCCTTGGATTGATGCAACACCTAGTCCTGCTGGGAGAGTGAAGCCATGACCCAGCAACCCTTGGATTGATACAACACCTGGTTTTGGCGTGAGTGTGAACGCAGGACTTAGCAATCCTTGAATTGATGCAACACCTGGTCCTGGTGGGAGAAAGAAGCCAGAACCCAGCAATCCTTGGATTGATACAACACCTGGTCCTGGTAGGAGAGTATAGTTAGGACCCAGCAAACCTTGGATTGATACAACACCTGGTCCTGGTGGGAGACTGAAGCCAGAACCCAGACATCCTTGGATTGATATAACACCTGGTCCTGATGGGAGTATGAACCCAGAACTCAGCAGTACTTGGATTGGTACATTACCTGGTCCTGGTGGGAGAGTTAGCCAGGGCATAGCAACTCTTTGATGATACAACACCTGGTCCTGGTAAAAGAGTGAAGCCAGAACCCAAACAGCCTTGGATAGATACAAAACCTGGTCCTGGTTGGAGTATAAATCTAGGACTGAGCAATCCTTGGATTGATACAACACCTGGTCCTGGTGAGAGAGTGAAGCCAGGACCCAGCAATCCTTGGATTGATACAACACCTGTTCCTGATGGGAGAGTGAAGCCAGGACCCAACAATATTTTGATTGATATAACACCTGGTCCTGGTATGAGAGTGAAACCAGGACCCAGCAATCCTTGGATTGATACAACACCTGGTCCTGGTTGGAGAGTGAAACCAGGACCCAGCAATCTTTGGATTGATACAACACCTTGTCCTGGTGGGATAGTGAAGCCAGGACCCAGCAATCCTTGGATTGATACAACACCTGTTCCTGATTGGAGAGTGAAGCCAGAACCCAGCAATCCTTGGATTGATACAACACCTGGTCCTGGTATGAGAGTGAAGCCAGGACCCAGCACTCCTTGGATTGATACAACACCTGGACCTGGTGGGAGAGTGAAGCCAGGACCCAGCAATCATTGGATTGATACAACACCTGGTCCTGGTTTGAGAGTGAAGCCAGGACCCAGCAATCCTTGGATTGATACAACACCTTGTCCTGGTGGGAGAGTGAAGCCAGGACCCAGCAATCTTTGGATTGATACAACACCTGTTCCTGATGGGAGAGTGAAGCCAGGACCCAGCAATCTTTGGATTGATACAACACCTGGTCCTGGTGGGAGAGTGAAACAAGGACCCAGCAATCCTTGGATTGATACAACACCTGGTCCTTGTGGGAGAGTGAAGCCAGGACCCAGCAATCTTTGGATTGATACAACACCTGTTCCTGATGGGAGAGTGAAGCCAGGACCCAGCAATCTTTGGATTGATACAACACCTGGTCCTGGTGGGAGAGTGAAACAAGGACCCAGCAATCCTTGGATTGATACAACACCTGGTCCTTGTGGGAGAGTGAAGCCAGGACCCAGCAATCTTTGGATTGATACAACACCTGTTCCTGATGGGAGAGTCAAGCCAGAACTCAGCAATCCTTGAATTGATACAACACCTGGTCCTGGCACCTGGTCCTGGTAGGAGAGTGAAGCCAGGACCCAGCAATCCGTTGATTGATACAACACCTGGTCCTGGTGGTAGAGTGAAGCCAGGACCCTGCAATCCTTGGATTGATACAACACCTGGTCCTGGTAGGAGAGTGAAGTCAGGACGCAGTAATCCTTGGATTGATACAACACCTGGTCCTGGTGGGAGAGTGAAGCCAGGACCCAACAATCCTTGGATTGATACAACACCTGTTCCTGATGGGAGAGTGAAGCCAGGACCCAGCAATCCTTGGATTGATACAACACCTGTTCCTGATGGGAGAGTGAAGCCAGGACCCAGCAGTCTTTGGATTGATACAACACCTTGTCTTGGTGGGAGAGTGAAGCCAGGACCCAGCAATCCTTGGATTGATACAACACCTGTTCCTGGTGGGAGAGTGAAGCCATGACCCAGCAATTCTTGGATTGATACAACACCTGGTCCTGGTGGGAGAGTGAAGCAAGGACCCAGCAATCCTTGGATTTATACAACACCTGTTCCTGATGGGAGAGTCAAGCTAGAATCAGCAATCCTTGAATCAATACAACACCTGGTCCTGGTAGGTGAGTGATCACTGGCAGTTCTTAGAATTTAAGCTCTTGCACTAAATTAAGCTCTAAATTCCGGTAATAAAACATTAAGAAAACATTTATTTGTTGTGTTTGTGACCAAACTGTATGTTTATGAAGACAATCACTGATGTGGACTGAAGCTTCAAATTTGTGATATTTGTCCTGTAATCTAGAGTTTGTTAAAACTCAGTACTGGTTCTACCAAGTAAACAGACTTAGGACGTGAGGCATAATAGCTCTGTGTTTACATTACATTCATGCTGAAATAAAGTAGAATTCAATAATCTAGGAGTTTCAAGTTTTCCCTATTACCAGTAAATGAATTACATTTTCTTAACAGTTTTTAGATGGTAAAAATGGGGCTGGAAAATCAATGTCACTGTCCCATGTTGCACACAGGTATGCGAAACGTGACTGGCTGTTAGTCCATATACCCAGCAGTAAGTATCATATAGATCTATGTAGATTATTTACTGCAGCTTTAGAAAGTTATAGCTAACATACCTTCATTTATGAAAATTGCCAAATGTTCCAGTATGCATACACATTATTTAACTATTGCATTGTGTTCCAGTGATTAATATACTGCGATATCAGCCTCTACATCCTAGAGAAGTGGCACAATCTACATATAATGAGGAGCGTGTAGATTACCTAGAGGATGCATCACTATGGTTACAGCAGTTCCGTGCACAAAACCTGCAACATTTGGAAAATCTCAAGGTAAAATGTGTTTGTGATTGATTGTATAGTATTGGTTACAGTTACAGCTCAAATTTGAAGAAAAAAAAAGATTATATTAAATTTCAGTTTGTCCGTAAGTGTCTATTATAAAATGATGCTAATACTAATTATTATATTGAGGCAGTTAAGTAATCTTACTCATTAAGTCAATATAGATGTAATAAACATTCACATATCATGTTGACATTTTCCTAACTATGTTGACATATGAACATATGATGACATGTCACTGATTATACACTACAATACAGATTATTAATTTTTTTTTTAAAATGTGATGAAATTCACGAGTAATTTGTAACATTGAATACAATGTATATTTGGTATCACCTCTTAATACATTGTAACAAAACCTCAGTTTTCAGGATGGATGATTTTCAGCAAGTTATACCCTTCACTAGCTCTAGCAAAGCAATGATTGTATGTAAAATAAAACTTCTGTGTTGAAAAAAAGCATTTTAGTAGTTTATTTGCTGTGTTGCAATACAGCTGTTAAAGGCACAGCTGTTACAATATACCGGTATACTGGTATTGTATTGCTATGAAGTGTAATACGATATACCAGACAGACAGTATTTCAATACATTGCTGCAGCCCTAATATAGGTCGAAGTTAACCTATACTTTATAAAAATACCAAGTGAACACCAGGAAGACTGCCTTAAAAGTCAAGTCACATACAGGACTTTCACCTATGAAAGTTGTGTACAGTATAACTTCCATATATCAAACTTCAATATATCGATTTCTTGGTATATCAAACTTTTTCTCAAGTCCCAACTTTTTTCCTTCTAAATCTATATGGAAAAAACGCAAATATATTGAAGTTATACATATCAAATTTTTCACTATATTGAAGTTTTTTCAAGGCCCCAAAGAGCCCTTTTACACATCATTAACCAATTATGTATCGCAAATCGATCACCTGTTCAAAATTTTTCACGGGAGTGATGTACATGTATTTCACACCTGCGATGTGCCGGTGCGATGATCGTAGGAACAAAGGCCCACTGATCATATAGCGTAAAGTCCCTTCAATTACTTCAATTACTGTTGTAAACCAGTAGGGGACTCTGTGTTGCATTGCATTACTTCAATTATTGTTGTCAACCAGTAATGGATTCTGTGTTGCATTGCATTTCTTCAGTTATTGTCAACCAGTAGGGGACTTTGTGTTGCATTGCTTTACTTCAATTATTATTGTCAACCATTAAAGGACTCTGTGTTGCATTGCATTACTTAAATTGTTGTTGTCAACCAGTAAGGAACTCTATGTTGCATTGTATTACTTCAATTGTTGTTGTCAACCAGTAAGGGACTCTGTGTTGCATTGTATAACTTCAATTGTTGTTGTCAACCAGTAAGCGACTCTATGTTGCATTGTATTACTGCATTTGTTGTTGTCAACTAGTAAGGGACTCTATGTTGCATTGTATTACTTCAATTGTTGTTGTCAACCAGTAGGGGACTTTGTGTTGCATTGCATTACTTCAATTGTTGTTGTCAACCAGTAGGGGACTTTGTGTTGCATTGCATTACTTCAATTATTGTTGTCATCCAGTAGGGGACTTTGTGTTGCATTGCATTACATATATTATTGTTGTAAACCAGTAGGGGACTGTGTTGCATTGCATTAATTCAGTTATTGTTGTCAACCAGTAGGGGACTCTGTGTTGCATTGCATTACGTCAATTGTTGCTGTCAACCATTACAGAACTCTGTGTTGCATTGCATTTTTTCAGTTATCATTGTCAACCAGTAGGGGCTGTGTGTTGCGTTGCATTACTTCAGTTATTGTTTTCAACCAGTAGGGAACTCTGTGTTCCATTGCATTACTTCAATAATTGTTGTTGTCAACCAGTAGGGGACTCTGTGTTGCATTGCATTTCTTCAGTTATTGTTGTCAACCAGTAGGGGACTCTGTGTTGCATTACATTACTTCAGTTATTGTTGTCAACCAGTAGGGGCTGTGTGCTGTGTTGCATTACTTCAGTTATTGTTTTCAACCAGTAGGGAACTCTGTGTTCCATTGCATTACTTCAATTATTATTATTGTTAACCAGTAGGGGACTCTGTGTTGCATCGCATTACTTCATTTATTGTTGTCAAACAGTAGGGGACTTTGTGGTGCATTGCATTACTTCAATTATTACTATTGTCATCCAGTAGGGGACTCTGTGTTGCATTACACTACTTCAGTTATTGTTGTCAACCATTAATGGATTCTGTGTAACATTGCATTTCTTCAGTTATTGTTGTCAACCAGTAATGGACTCTGTGTTGCATTGCATTACTTCATTTATTGTTGTCAACCAGTAGGGGACTCTGTGTTGCATTGCATTACTTCAGTTATTGTTGTCAACCAGTAGGGGACTCTGTGTTGCATTGCATTACTTCAATTATTGATGTCAACTAGAAGGGGACTATGTGTTGCATTGCATTACTTCAATTAGTGTTGTCAACCAGTAGGGGACTCTGTGTTGCATTGCATTACTTCAATTATTGTTGTCAACCAGTAGGGGACTTTGTGTTGCATTGCTTTACTTCAATTATTGATGTCAACCAGAAGGGGTCTCTGTGTCGCATTGCATTACTTTAGTTATTGTTGTCAACCAGTAGGGGACTCTGTGTTGCATTGCATTACTTCAATTATTGTTGTCAATCATTAGGGGACTGTGTTGCATTTCTTCAGTTATTGTTGTCAACCAGTATGGGACTCTGTGTTGCATTGCATTACTTCAGTTATTGTTGTCATCCAATAGGGGACTCCATGTTGCATTGCATTACTTCAGTTATTATTGTCAACCAGTAGGGGACTTTGTGATGCATTGCATTACTTCAGTTATTATTGTCAACCAGTAGGGGACTTTGTGTTGCATTGCATTACTTCAGTTATTGTTGTCAACCAGTAGGGGACTCTGTGTTGCATTGCATTACTTCAGTAATTGTTGTCAACCAATATGGGACTCTGTGTTGCATTGCATTATTTCATTTATTGTTGTCAACCAGTATGGGACTCTGTGTTGCATTGCATTACTTCAGTTATTATTGTCAACCAGTAGGGGACTTTATGTTGCATTGCATTACTTCAATTATTATTGTCAACCAGTAGGGGACTTTGTGTTGCATTGCATTATTTCATTTATTGTTGTCAACCAGTAGGGGACTCTGTGTTGCATTGCATTACTTCAATTATTATTGTCATCCAGTAGGGGACTTTGTGTTGCATTGCATTACTTTAATTATTATTGTCAACCAGTAGGGGACTTTGTGTTGCATTGCATTACTTCAGTTATTGTTGTCAACCAATAGGGGACTTTGTGTTGCATTGCATTACTTCAGTTACTGTTGAAAACCAGTAGGGGACTCTGTGTTGCATTGCATTACTTCAATTATTGTTGTCAACCAGTAGGGGACTCTGTGTTGCATTGCATTACTTCAGTTATTGTTGTCAACCAGTAGGGGACTTTGTGTTGCATTGCATTTCTTCAATTATTGTTGTCAACCAGTAGGGGACTTTGTGTTGCATTGCATTACTTCAGTTATTGTTGTCAACCTGTAGGGGACTTTGTGTTGTGTTACATTACTTCAATTATTGTTGTCAACCAGTAGGGGACTTTTTGTTGCATTGCATTACTTTAATTATTTTTGTCAACCAGTAGGGGATTTTGTGTTGCATTGCATTACTTCAATTGTTGTTGTCAACCAGTAGGGGACTTTGTGTTGCATTGCATTACTTCAATTATTGTTGTCATCCAGTAAGGGACTTTGTGTTGCATTGCATTACATATATTATTGTTGTAAACCAGTAGGGGACTGTTGCATTGCATTAATTCAGTTATTGTTGTCAACCAGTAGGGGACTCTGTGTTGCATTGCATTACGTCAATTGTTGCTGTCAACCATTACAGAACTCTGTGTTGCATTGCATTTTTTCAGTTATCATTGTCAACCAGTAGGGGCTGTGTGTTGCGTTGCATTACTTCAGTGCATTACTTCAGTTATTGTTTTCAACCAGTAGGGAACTCTGTGTTCCATTGCATTACTTCAATAATTGTTGTTGTCAACCAGTAGGGGACTCTGTGTTGCATTGCATTTCTTCAGTTATTGTTGTCAACCAGTAGGGGACTCTGTGTTGCATTACATTACTTCAGTTATTGTTGTCAACCAGTAGGGGCTGTGTGCTGTGTTGCATTACTTCAGTTATTGTTTTCAACCAGTAGGGAACTCTGTGTTCCATTGCATTACTTCAATTATTATTATTGTTAACCAGTAGGGGACTCTGTGTTGCATCGCATTACTTCATTTATTGTTGTCAAACAGTAGGGGACTTTGTGGTGCATTGCATTACTTCAATTATTACTATTGTCATCCAGTAGGGGACTCTGTGTTGCATTACACTACTCTAGTTATTGTTGTCAACCATAAATGGATTCTGTGTAACATTGCATTTCTTCAGTTATTGTTGTCAACCAGTAATGGACTCTGTGTTGCATTGCATTACTTCATTTATTGTTGTCAACCAGTAGGGGACTCTGTGTTGCATTGCATTACTTCAGTTATTGTTGTCAACCAGTAGGGGACTCTGTGTTGCATTGCATTACTTCAATTTTTGATGTCAACTAGTAGGGGACTATGTGTTGCATTGCATTACTTCAATTAGTGTTGTCAACCAGTAGGGGACTGTGTTGCATTGCATTACTTCAATTATTGTTGTCAACCAGTAGGGGACTTTGTGTTGTATTGCTTTACTTCAATTATTGATGTCAACCAGAAGGGGTCTCTGTGTCGCATTGCATTACTTCAGTTATTGTTGTTAACCAGTAGGGGACTCTGTGTTGCATTGCATTTCTTCAGTTATTGTTGTCAACCAGTAGGGGACTCTGTGTTGCATTGCATTACTTCAGTTATTGTTGTCATCCAATAGGGGACTCCATGTTGCATTGCATTACTTCAATTATTGTTGTCAATCAGTAGGGGACTGTTTTGCATTGCATTTCTTCAGTTATTGTTGTCAACCAGTAGGGGACTCTGTGTTGCATTGCATTACTTCAGTTATTGTTGTCATCCAATAGGGGACTCCATGTTGCATTGCATTACTTCAGTTATTATTGTCAACCAGTAGGGGACTTTGTGTTGCATTGCATTACTTCAGTTATTGTTGTCAACCAGTAGGGGACTCTGTGTTGCATTGCATTACTTCAGTAATTGTTGTCAACCAGTATGGGACTCTGTTGCATTGCATTATTTCATTTATTGTTGTCAACCAGTATGGGACTCTGTGTTGCATTGCATTACTTCAGTTATTATTGTCAACCAGTAGGGGACTTTGTGTTGCATTGCATTACTTCAATTATTATTGTCAACCAGTAGGGGACTTTGTGTTGCATTGCATTATTTCATTTATTGTTGTCAACCAGTAGGGGACTCTGTGTTGCATTGCATTACTTCAATTATTATTGTCATCCAGTAGGGGACTTTGTGTTGCATTGCATTACTTTAATTATTATTGTCAACCAGTAGGGGACTTTGTGTTGCATTGCATTACTTCAATTATTGTTGTCAACCAATAGGGGACTTTGTGTTGCATTGCATTACTTCATTTACTGTTGTAAACCAGTAGGGGACTCTGTGTTGCATTGCATTACTTCAATTATTGTTGTCAACCAGTAGGGGACTCTGTGTTGCATTGCATTACTTCAGTTATTGTTGTCAACCAGTAGGGGAATTTTTGTTGTGTTGCATTACTTCAATTATTGTTGTCAACCAGTAGGGGACTTTTTGTTGCATTGCATTACTTTAATTATTTTTGTCAACCAGTAGGGGATTTTGTGTTGCATTGCATTACTTCAATCATTGTTGTCAACCAGAAGGGGACTTTGTGTTGCATTGCATTACTTCAGTTATTGTTGTCAACCAGTAGGGGACTTTGTGTTGCATTGCATTTCTTCAATTATTGTTGTCAACCAGTAGGGGACTTTGTGTTGCATTGCATTACTTCAGTTATTGTTGTCAACCTGTAGGGGACTTTGTGTTGTGTTGCATTACTTCAATTATTGTTGTCAACCAGTAGGGGACTTTTTGTTGCATTGCATTACTTTAATTATTTTTGTCAACCAGTAGGGGTTTTTGTGTTGCATTGCATTACTTCAATCATTGTTGTCAACCAGAATGGGGACTTTGTGTTGCATTGCATTACTTCAGTTATTGTTGTCAACCAGTAGGGGACTTTGTGTTGCATTACATTTCTTCAATTATTGTTGTCAACCAGTAGGGGACTTTGTGTTGCATTGCATTACTTCAGTTATTGTTGTCAACCTTTAGGGGACTTTGTGTTGTGTTGCATTACTTCAATTATTGTTGTCAACCAGTAGGGGACTTTTTGTTGCATTGCATTACTTTAATTATTTTTGTCAACCAGTAGGGGATTTTGTGTTGCATTGCATTACTTCAATTGTTGTTGTCAACCAGAAGGGGACTTTGTGTTGCATTGCATTACTTCAGTTATTGTTGTCAACCAGAAGGGGACTTTGTGTTGCATTGCATTACTTCAGTTATTGTTGTCAACCAGTGGGGGACTTTGTGTTGCATTGCATTACTTCAATTTACATGTTTGTCTGGCCTTAACCTTGCATTGATAACTAGACTTCTTATAAGTCTTATTTTGTGATAAAATATAGATGAGACCTTTGATTTTATGGAATTCTCTTCTACACTTTGTTTTTCAAACATCTGCTACACCTACTATGTATTTTAATGTTGTAGGTCTCACTACACAACATTTTGTTCTTTGTTTTATATAAAATAAGGATTTACAAGGTAATAAAGATTTTAAAGTACTTATTTTCCACAGCAGGAATGTATCCCACATAGAAAAAAAAATAACTGGTGGGTTGACCAGCTTTGTTTTTTAAAAATGCTCCTAAATACACCCATCTGTTAAAACCCATAAATGTCTTTTTTTTTAACAAAAGTGATATCTTATTGAGTTCTGTGTTATGCTAGCTTTTGCTGTACTCACCGGCAATAAGAACTCACAGTCCCTATGAACCATTTTGAAAATATTTCATACCAAATTATACAGGACTCCTGTTTTAGTACAAGAATCATGTTACCATCATAAACAAGGGGATGCAGCTGTGTAGTGAGACATGTAGTGGTCTAGTGGTACAGCATCAGACACAGAGTTGTGGGTAGATCCACCACCAGAACCAGTCTAGTGGTACAGCATCAGACACAGAGTTGTGGGTAGATCCACTACCAGAACCAGTCTAGTGGTACAGCATCAGACACAGAGTTGTGGGTAGATCCACTACCAGAACCAGTCTAGTGGTACAGCATCAGACACAGAGTTGTGGGTAGATCCACCACCAGAACCAGTCTAGTGGTACAGCATCAGACACAGAGTTGTGGGTAGATCCACCACCACAACCAGTCTAGTGGTACAGCATCAGACACAGAGTTGTGGGTAGATCCACCACCAGAACCAGTCTAGTGGTACAGCATCAGACACAGAGTTGTGGGTAGATCCACCACCAGAACCAGTCTAGTGGTACAGCATCAGACACAGAGTTGTGGGTAGATCCACCACCAGAACCATAATGTTTGTCCTTGAGCAAACTACATTTGCTGGGTGCTGGTTCTATCCAGGAACATACTGAGTTTGGTTTGTTAAAGTTATCAGAACTGTTTTCCCAATTGATGTCAAAAAATTAAGTTTTCAAATTATTTTCATGGTCCCAAAGAATTTGAGATAATGAGTTTCCACTGTATATTGAAGGAAGATATGAATAAAAATTATATAGAGCATCTCCACAATATTTGTGTTTGTATTTCAGGTCTCCAAAGACTACACTTGGTCACGTCGGGAACAATCAACAGAAGGAACAAGTTTATTAGAAATCACTGATTTTGTGAGTAAAATGAAATCACAATTTTCACTTTTCTATATGAAAATGATGTGAACTGCTTTTAAAATGCCTCAGAGTTTGTTCATGTTTATTGGCATGCATTACAACAAGCAACTGGCAATCTTTCTCGATGAGTCATTGAGTCATAAATAGTTTCAAATGACCAAGTTGTATAAAACATACACATTTATTACACATGTGAGAATAGCTCAGAGAGAACAGCTCTACTGTTGACAGTCATGTACACCTTGTACTATTTCGTTTTGGTTGTTGCATATAAGTTTGTTTTACATCGCCACCAGTTTTCCATATGGGCAATGGCCACAAGAGTGTTAGTCTTTTTAAGTTTATGCTACGATCTTTTCGTCTGGATTTAATTTCGGTGAAAATAGGTCGCCCACGAAAATTAATGATTTCACAGTATTGAGTTTTTTACTCAAAAGTTTGATAAATTGAACCCCTTTATCATAAATTGGTCACTTTTGTATTAAACTACATTCATTTTATAGTTCTACATTAATTTCTATTAAATTTTGTTCTACGAGGGGTTATCCAGAAGTTCATGGACAAATTTACTAAAATCCATATTCATGAAAGTACATTACTATATTTTGCACAACTTAAATATTGGTGTATTTGTCATTGATGTACAGTATTTTAGTGCATTTTTTATGTTAATAATAATGTTATGGTCTCCATAGCAACATTCATACATGTTAAGTGCCGCAGCTCAAAATGTTGAACAATTTGACAGATAAATATGTGAAAAATAACAACGGTTTCCCTGTAAAACTCGCGATAAATCATATATTATTGAGGAGTCATCATAAATGTCTACATAGATCATTCCAGTAATAGTATGGCGCGCAAGTGATAGCAGTTTTAACAAATTTACATAAAAAAGGCAAACTCTTTCATAAGCAAAACTTCTGTCTGAGGAAAAGGTGAAACAATGCGTGGTAATACAGTTCAGTTATGTATCACTATTAGCAAAACTCTGATCCAGGCGATATATATATACTTAGTAAAGCTACAAAAAAGTTATTTGTTGTGCGTTTTGTAGTCTTAAATGGCACAAATGGTACAGTGGGGAATGAGAAACAATAATGGGTGATAACAGGTGTGGTCGCCCTGTGTCAAAATCACGTCAAAGTCACATCAACATGGTAAAAGGTTCCTCAATAAGGACCGCTTTAATACATGTCATGAACTATGCTATGAACTAAGTATAGGTTATGGTACAGAGCACATGATAATGACAGAGTTCCTCTATTGATAAAGAGTATGAGTTGAGCAACGGGTAAGAATAGGGAAATTACTTGTGCATTAAAGCGATTACGTTACGTAAATCTGACCTGCGGCAGATAGGCGTACATAACATGTTTAAATACATGTAACTATTTTATTTGAATATATATTTTCTTCAAATTTGACACAAGGTTTGAAGTTGTATTAAAAATATAATACATGTTAAACTCCAAATAAATCCTACATGTCATTTTCATATTATGAGATTTGTCCACAAACTTCTGGAAATTCCTTCGTATAGATTGTCTCTCATAGTTCTAAATGTGTTAAAAATTGAATTACATAGATTTTTATGTTTAAGTTTACTGTAATATTGTTTTAATGTTTTTTCATTTAAGGGAATCAATAGGAAAAAGTATGCCTCAGACTGTATCGGAGTTATTCTAAGAGAAGTTAAAAGATGTGCTTCAGAGAAACAGTATGTTATCTTTTTACCTCGCCTCATCCAAACTGAAGTTATCTAGTTTTTAGCTCTACCAAAGGCCAGAAGAGCTTATGTGATGGCGCATTGTCTGTCGTCTGTCGTGCGTTAGCAGCACTTTCTCTGAAACCATTAGGTCAATAAAACTCCACATGGATGTTTTTATTGCATAGGAGACTATACAGAAGATTTTTTTTTTTCCTATCTATAATTCATGATGGCTGCCATAACTAAAAATAGTCTAAAACTTTAAAAAATCTTCTTCTCATGAACCACCAAACAGATTTTGAAAATGTTTATGTAGTAATGATAACCAACTATAGTTCTGTTAGATTTGTTCAAATGGTGTCCCTGGGATTAAAAATGACCCCGCCCCGAGGGTTCAATTAGAGGACATGTCATTATGATAAACATTAATTTTATTTTTTTTTAAAAAAGGAACTGACCTTGCCTATATTTTCACAGAAGCATTGGTTGGTCAAGAAGGTTCAGATTTGTAAAAATGACTGGGTTCCAATGTCTAAAGGGGTCAGGAGGGGCCCTAAAAGGGTAAAAATTGGGAATTACAAAAATCGTTTTCTTAAGAACCGGTAAGTCAGATTTGTTCATATTTGGCATAAATTATGCCAATGTGTAGGGGTTTGATTGCAGATAAGAATTTAGGGGCTTATATTAATAGGGGCCCTGTAAAGGGACTTAGAATTTTACATTGGGATGCTATGAGAAACAGAAAATTCTCATTTTTTCATCTATTTAGACAAAATTATTATTCAATTTGAGTTCTGAAGTATCATCTAGTTAAAGGAAATAAGATTTTGTTCAATAAAGAGAATTGACTTTCCATAAGGGGCCAGAGTTGGTCAAAAAATGGTTAAAATAGAAAATGTTCAAAAATCTTCTTCTCAACAACCGGTCAGTCAAATTTGTTCATATTTGACATAAATTATCCCAATGAGTATGGGTTTAAAGTTTGTACAATTCAAGTGTCTTGTATTTATAGGGGCCCTGTAAGCGACTTTGAGTTTTATATAGGAATACTATTGGAAAACGGAAAATTCTCTTTTTTTCCCTTCATTTATGACTTTTTTTTATTCAGTTTGAGTTTTGAAGCATCTTCTAGTCGTAACAAATAAGATTTTGTTTGATATGAAGGATTGACTTTCTAAAAGGGACCAGGTGGGGTCACAAAATGGTTAAAATTGAACATTGTCATAAATCTTATTCTCAACAACAGGTCAGTCAAATTTGTTCATATTTGATATAAATTATCCCTATGATTAAGAGTTCTAAGTTTGTACAAATCAAGGGGCACTGGGATGTATAGAGGCCCTGTAAGAGGTCTTTGAGTTTTACATAGGAATACTATTGGAAAAAGGAAAATTCTCTTTTTTTCCCTTCATTTATGACTTTTTTTTATTCAGTTTGAGTTTTGAAGCATCTTCTAGTCGTAACAAATAAGATTTTGTTTGATATGAAGGATTGACTTTCTAAAAGGGACCAGGTGGGGTCACAAAATGGTTAAAATTGAACATTGTCATAAATCTTATTCTCAACAACAGGTCAGTCAAATTTGTTCATATTTGATATAAATTATCCCTATGATTAAGAGTTCTAAGTTTGTACAAATCAAGGGGCACTGGGATGTATAGAGGCCCTGTAAGAGGTCTTTGAGTTTTACATAGGAATACTATGGGAAAATGGAAAATTCTCATTTTTTCTTCCATTTGTGTAAATATGTTGTTCAATTCGAGATCTAAAGCATTGTCTTGTAACAATAAATTTGATTTTGTTCAATAAAGAGGATTGCATTTTCTTAAGGGGCCAGTTGGTGGATGGGCAATAAGTTTAAAATTTGGAATTTTCATGAAGCTTTCTAAATAACCTTTTAGTCAAACTATAAATATACAAAAATATATTTAAATTATCCTTACATAAGCATGGATTGAAAATTCTGGATATCAAGGGGCTGGGATATATTAGGGCCCTGTCATGTAACTTTTACTTTTCCATAGGAATATAATAGGGAAAACTGATTTTTTTTTCATTTTCACATCCATTTGTACAAAAAAACTTCTTTTTAAAATCTAAAGCATTTCTGCTCAGAACAAATACCTAAGAATGGATGGTTGAAGTTCTGACAAATCAAGGGGCTGGGTTGTATAAGGGTTCTGTACAGGGACTATATTTGTTTACAGATGAATGGTATAGGAATTTAAAGTATTTCCTTTTCATAGCAATTAAGTTTTTGTTCAGTATAGGTGTGTTGGGGATATTTATCCATAAGTTGTTAAGAGGACCCCCAAAGAGGGTAAATATTGTGAAATTTCAAAAAGTGTTATGGCCACTATGAGTCAGTAGAGCGTCCTCAGGCCCTGTTGGGCCTCTTGTTTATGCTTGAGTTACTGAAACAGTGTATAATTTTCATTAGTTTATGTGACTGCAATTTCATGATCCCATGACATGATGTAATAATAGTATATTTGAGTTCACTCACCTTTTTTAAATTCTGCATTTTGCTTTAGTTAAAACTTATTTATTTTACTTATACAAGTCACGCTCGAAGTCTTCCTGTATGGAACCAGTACTAAGCATATGCAGAAAAAGTGTCTTTGTCATGGACACCACACATACGCCATGACGAAGGATCGAACCGACTACTGTCCGATCAGGGATCAGATGCTGTACCACTGGACCAGGTGCTCGACTCCACTATGCTTTGATTACTATCATGTTTTTAAAACTTATTTTGTTTGCAATAGGCAAGGGAAACTAGGACAAGTATGTCCGTCTAGTTTGTACATGTTTTTAATGAACTTTATTTATCAACATAGGTGATTTTGTGTTTCAGAGTTAAAGTTCTGGTTGCTGTAGATGGGATAAATGGATTTTGGAGAGATATAAGGTTAAGAACTGAGAACAAGAAAGAAGTAAGTTGTCAGCAGTAGTACAAGTAATATCCAGCTTGTTTACTGCGGGGGTTGTGGGTTCATGCCCAGCTCTTCCCAAAAACTTAGTGTGAGATAGCTGACAAATTTGTTGCAGAACAATAATGGTTCTACTTAGATTCATCTACATGAGTTGAGTCACACAAAAAACTCTTATGATAAACATGAAATGTGTTCACTGTAATCAATTACCAGCCGAAGTGATGGGGTTACAGTAGGGCCGGAAAATTCCACTTTTCTCCTCGTCATAGCAACCTTGTTGATGTCCTAGTGCATTTTCCCTTCAGTTCGCCCTGCAAGTCAAGTGAAATTTTCTCTAGATAAAGTTCTTGATTAAAAGATTCATTTAGGTATTACACTTTTTATTCCAGTTATGAAAAAATCACACTTGTTTAACCATTTTTAAACATCTCAGAACAACTTGCCCTACATGATAAATAGGTTCCAAATTTGTTTAGCCCTGTTACAGAGAACACAGCTTGGCATGTGCCAATAAAAATGATTGAATTGACTATGTATCTTGCAAGTTTCTATCAATATAGATTTAAAGTGTTGCATTAAGTGGCTTTGCAAAGAAATGTAAACTGGAGTGGCTGCTTTCATAGCACTATGTTTGGGAACTTTTGTTCAGTGTTTTTATCTCCGTTTATTTTGCAGATAAATGTGCAAGAACTATCAATGTTTCATCACTTCAGGAAAATGTTTGAACCAACTTGGGTAAGTGTGAAAACCAACTTCGATTTGCGTGAATACCTTTCTTGGGTAATGTTGGTGAGGTGCGTACATATATTTATGGACCATTTGTATGTGTATACACCAACATGGGTATGTGTATATACCAACTTGGGTATGTGTATATACCAACTTGGGTATGTGTATATACAAACTATCGTATATTTGTATGTGTATACACCAACTTGGGTATGTGTATATACCAACTTGGGTATGTGTATATACAAACTATGGTACATTTGTATGTGTATACACCAACTTAGGTATGTGTATATACCAACTTGGGTATGTGTATATGCAAACTATGGTACATTTGTATGTGTATACACCAACTTAGGTATGTGTATATACCAACTTGGGTATGTGTATATACAAACTATGGTACATTTGTATGTGTATACACCAACTTGGGTATGTGTATATACCAACTTGGGTATGTGTATATGCAAATTTGGGTATGTGTATATGCAAACTATGGTACATTTATATGTGTATATACCAACTTGGGTATGTGTACGAGGGGGGATCAGAAAGTTCATAGACTTTTGCCATAACTTTTTTATTTATCATTGTATTCTAATAATTATCAGGTAGCCTGTGCCGCTATATATTTGCAGTAACTTTTCAAAAAATTTATAACTTTTCATCATTAGTTTATATTCTATAGCAACTATGGAAACGTTGATTTACGTAGTCAGGGCAGTTTTTGCTTTTTTCCTACCTTTACTATTCAAACAAGCGTAGCGTTGCCGAAACGCGTTTTATCTTTAAATAAAAAATATCAATGTGTGCTGTATTGTATGCTTGTTTAAATCCTTTAAAAATGACACCAATTATGCGTATCGCAAAATAACACCAATATTATGATGCTGCATTATGCCATTTTGTTTAAAACAAAATGACGTCAGGGCACTTGAAAAAATACAAGCATGCGGCATACCGCAGTTCCGTAAAGTTCTGCTCCATCTGTTCAAACAGAGAAACAAAAGTATGTACAGTGAGTCTTATGTTTTAAGGTATCAAGTGTTTAAATATCACAAAATTATTGTTTTTGAGATGGCCGGAAATCAGTCATTAAAAAAGAGCAAGTGGGAAGTCGATTTGAAGACATATTGGAATCAAAGCATGTTTTACAGAATTTTGTGTCCAGTATACCATCTTGAGATTTCGTTAACATATTCACTCAATGGTGTATATGGTGGCAAAAATGTATAGACCATGCATATTTTGAGAAGGGGTGATTCAGTAAATTTGACAAAAACACCTGTTGAAAATATTAATGTCGGTTTTTGTTTAATAAAACTTCATCATTTTGCCGCGACATATCTAACTGCTATGCTTTGAACAGTGCCTTATTTCTTTAATAGTTGAGGTATCATGCTAAAATTTTCAAAATATGTCCCATATACATTTATTTCAAATACAATAACACTATTGTGTAATGTATAATTGATATAAATAAGTTATGTCAAAAGTCTACAAACTTTCTGATTCCCCCTAGTATATGCAAACTATGGTACATTTGTATGTGTATACACCAAGTTGGATATGTGTATATACCAACTTAGGTATGTGTATATACAAACTATGGTACATTTGTATGTGTATATACCAACTTGGGTATGTATATATACCAACTTGGGTATGTGTATATACAAACTATGGTACATTTGTATGCACCAACTTTGGTATGTGTATACACCAACTATGGTATATTTGTATGTGTATACACCAACTTGGGTATGTGTATACACCAACTATGGTACATTTGTATGTGTAAACACCAACTTGGGTAAATGTGGATACAAAAATGGGTGTGTGTATGCACTAACTTTGGTAAAATTTTAATGTGGATACACATGTGTATGCACCAACTTTGGTATATGTATGCACCAACTTGAGTAAATATGGAAACCAACTTAGATATGTGTATATACACCCTTGGTTATGTGAGGATCCCAACTGTTCAAACCAGTGTACCTGGTACTACCAACTTGGGTATGTGTAAGCACCAACTTGGGTAAATATGGATACAGCCTTGGGTATATGTATGCACCAACTTGGGTAAATGTGGATACTAACTTGGGTATGTGTATGCATCAATTTGAGTAAATGTGGATACAAAATTGGGTATATGTATACACCAACTTGAGTAAATGTGGATACAGACTTGGGTATGTGTATATACTAACTAGGGCATGTGTGGATACCAGCATCGGTATTTGTATGCGCCAACTTGGGTATATGTATACATCAGCTTAAAAAACATATGTGTGGATCAAAACTTGGGTATGTGTGGATCCCAACTTGGGTATGTGTATGCATCAACTTGGTTGAGTATGCATACAAACTTAGATAATTTATGTGTTTGCACCAACTTGGGTATATGTTTGCACAATCTGGGAAAAAGACTATGGTATTTGTATACACCAACTTGAGTAAATGTGGATACAAATTTGGGTATGTGTGGATCTCACCTTGAATATGTGAGGATACCAACTTGGAAATGTGTATGCACCAACTTTGATATTGTATACACCTGCTTGGATGAGTATGTATACAAGCTTGGGTATGTGTATACACCAACTTAAGTATACACCTGATTGGCTGAGTATGTATACACACTTGGGTATGTGTATACACCAACTTAAGTATACACCTGCTTGGGTGAGTATGTATACACACTTGGGTATGTGTATACACCAATTTGGGTCATTTTATTAAATACATACGCACTACATGTAACTTGAGTGCACTTGTGTGGATACCAACTTTGTTTTATGTATACATCAATTTGGGTAAGTGTGGATAAACTTGTGTGTTCACCAACATTTGTAAGTGTGTGTTATGTATCTAATGAGTATATACACCAACTTTGGTTTGTTTGTACACCAACACAAGTTACTTAGGTTTAATCATGTGGATACGTGCAGATTCCAATTTTGATAAGTATGTTAACCTAACTGGCAAGTGTTAGCCAGCTTGTGTTAAGATGCAAATTGGATAATGATTTATCAACATTGGGTAGGTTTATTATATACATGTTGTGTTTGGTATATGCATGTTATGTAGACAACACACAGCAGTGTCAATATCTGCAGTGTGTTCATTACCATTGCACAAGCCTTCACATATGCTATACAAGCCCCATGTTTTATCTATATTAAGAATTAATAATTCTTGATGCTTATTTTCTGTTTCCTAACAGAGTAATGGTGTTTGTATTGGGACAGTGTGTGCATATGTTGAGACGCTGGACACTAAACTGGATGTAAAATCTCTTCCTTACACTCCACAACATCTACTAAAGAAAGAGGTAATTAAAGCTAACAGATAATATGAAATAGGCAAACCTGTAGGATGAGTGCCATGAGTATCAAGATGTTTGATTTAAGAAAAGCAAGCATTGATGAATATTTAGACTACCCTTCATTAAGTGGAGCAGGGCACCAAACTACTTCAGAACAGTCAGTTTTACCATACGCTGCAAAAGTGAGATTAGCGATGCATTTTTTATATACAACAAGAAATGTCACTGTTAAGTGTCACATGTCCCCCCCCCCCCCCCCCAACATGTCATGATGTTATGTTGATCATTTGTAGCAAGTATCATTAAAATTCATCTATGCATGAGAAAGTTACAAGCCAGAAACAAAATCTCACATAAACTCAAAGTGTTGTCAAACAAACTCAAATTGTGACCTTGACCTTTGAGGTACGGGTGTGGGTCTCACTCGCAACTAGTCGTCATGTTCTGTTGATCATTTGGTGCAAGTATCAACAAAATCCATCTATGCATGACAAAGTTACAGGCCGGAAATGAAATACCGGAAGGAAGGACGGACAGACAGACGGATGGACGCTGCAATTACTATATGCCAACCAAAAAAATTTTTGGGGGGCATAAAAACTTTCTGTCGTTGACCTTGATTTAATTACCAAAGGTTGGCTTCCCATGAAACCACTTCCAGAACAAAGGTTTTTTAAATCCATTGGTGTTTTGAATTCTTTTCCACATGCATGTTGCTTTTTACCCATGCCTGCTTTGCTCACTTTTAGCAAAACAATTATAATGGGCTCAAGATTAGTTATATTGATTGCACCGTGTCAAATTTTCAGAAAAGCACTATCGAGGGAGAGATTTAGATTTGTTTAAATGAGGAGGAAATCAGAAAGGTTATGCTTGACTGAGAAAATAACACTCCCGTCAGTACTATAACTTATACATATTATAAACCTCAATAAGTTCTGTCAACATTTTGTTCTTAGACCTATATTTGAAATATAAAAGTACAAGCCATATCCTTCTACAATTTTGTTCTTTGTAGGGGTTTGAATTCATGGACCCATTTATACCAATACTGGTTCCCGAGTACAGTACCAAGGAGATCTACAATTGTATAGAGTACTACATTGAGAGGAAATGGATCCAAAAACCACGAGGTACGATAGTTTTATTTGCATGTCAACAACGATAGTTCATGTCACAGTCTATCTTACCGTAAAGTCCAGATAAAATAATCATGCTTTTATATACCAATTTTGTATATTGTTTGCTGAAATGACTTTCCATTTTTGTCTGCATACATTACATTATAATATTTGTAATGAAAAACCGGGAATGGTCCTCTGCGGCCAGGTCTAAGACAGTTTCTAACACTTACCTCTAACTGCTAAGGTTTTGATTTTAAGCCCAGCTTGGTACAAACACTTCATATGAGAAACTTCTGTTATTTACTAATACTAGATGAAAATTGAGGTCCTCCTTGGCAGAGTGGTCTGAGGCATCGTCTCCAGATCACTTAATCTCTCACTGCTCAAGTTGTAAGTTTGATTCAGCTTGGTCCAAAAACTTTATGCAAGAAAGTCCAGTTACTTTCGGAAGGACAGTGGTTCTACTCAGATTTACTCTGAAGTCTTCCTCCACCAGTAAAACTGGATATGCCATATATAACCTAAAATGTGTTGAAAAAGGTGTTCAACCCGACTAAAAAAATTTTTTTTAGAAATTATTCAAATTTATAAAAGATCCTTGGGTCAGCATCTGTTTCCTCTTCATAAACTATTTAACATGACTGCTAAAGGCCTGAAGTTTTATCATGAATTAAGATAAGTCAAGTCTTTGTTTGCCCTCTTGTCAGTTTGTATATGAGACATAACTATACACATGTATATTTTGTAGGTCTGACAGAAGAAGGAAAGAAGGAGTTGATATTCCTTAGTAACAAAAACCCGCTAGAACTGATGAATATATGTGCCCACTGGTGATTATGATATTGAGGACAATCAACTGTGAATGGATTAGTTGTGTACCGCTGTTTCATGTGATGCACTAAGTGATTAAAATAATTCATAAATCTCACACTAGTGTATAATTTATATTGATACACTCAGTTATTTAGAAACAGAAAGAATGTAAGAGTTAACTGACCAGTGGGGGTGGTGGGGTATACAACAGGGTATATACAGTCACTATGTCTGTCTGGCTAGCATTTGACTTAAAATTTGAACACATGATCAACATGAAGTGTGTGTGTGCACCTGCAGAGTTAATGGCCTTGCAGTTAGTAGCATTGCTGTATTTACCATATTACAGTTCATTTGGGGCAATACTTCTACCACCTCAAGTGTCTTCTTTATTTGTGTTTTTAACTTGGCTATTCTATGAATAGGAGAGTTTTTGTACTTGCCTTGGCATTGACGTCAGTGTCCTGCCTGTTTTCAAGTTTTGGTGCAAGTGTGCATTGTTGCTATTATATGTATTGAACATGGCATAACTGATCATGCTTATAATATAAGCATAAGCATGAACACTTATGGTATGTTCAATCCAAATGACTGTGAAATCATTAATTTTCGTTGGTTACTAATTTTTGTGGATTTCGTGGGGAGACTAGACAACGAAATCAAATACCCACAAACTAAGTTTACGCTATGTAATGCTGTCAACATATTAATTACCTCTGTGTTCATATGCTTATGTGCATCGCATTGTGGTAAATAATCCATCCTTCATTTATATATTTTCTTGTATCATATTGCATCAATATTTACATTGATAATTTTGTTAACAGTGTAAGAATTTTTTATTCTCATATCATCTTTAATTCTACGTCCATCTGCTGATAGACATGTGTGTAGTGAGATGTGTTATAATTTACCCCACTGTGCGTGTATATTTCAATCAAATGTCAGAGGTACTAAAAATAGACTGTCACCTTGTAGCTAAATGCTATCGAGATTAAACAGTTTGAAACAATGTGACGTATAGACATTGTAAAGGGACAGTATGCGCGTGTACAAAGAAAACTTAAACACAAGTTTCTAGAGAAGTAATATCTATTATTTAGTGGTATTTTTTATTTAATTCTATTGTTTCTCTTTATGATCAGTTTTAATGAATAAAACAAACAAATCTCTTAAAGTCGTAGCACATTCATTTACTGTTCATTATCACAGTCATGTGATGTGGCACATACTTTTGTTATGTACTGCAGGCCTGCCTTCTGAAACCCTTTATGGATTAGATCTCGTACTTCTCCTTTCCTTTCCTCTGGTTTGCATAACAATTAGTTCAATATCGTACTTGTATATTAGAGTACTAATTGGCATATGTCAACTCTTATTGGCACAGCGGGGTGCGATAAATCCTGACGAGTGCATGTATATTACAGCAGAGGTTTATTACTGGAACGCACTATGCAATGTCGAGTGTAAACTTTATTTATTTTTATGGAAATATGGGTTTCAACAAATTTAAGACCCCATGAATATGTCTTTGAAGTGGAAACCATGAAATTTACTACCCACGAAAATAAATTATTTCACAGTATGTTACATTTTATGTAACATTTCAAACTTAAAAGTCAAGGTCATATTGAAGTGTGGAAGGTCACATTTTGTCTTTAAACTCTGCATTAAAGTTTTGGTGCAAATTGTGATTAACTGTGCATGCTTAGAGTTATGAGAGCATAACGTGACAAGGGTGTACACTTACCAGTATAATTTGATACGTTTTATACCATAAAAGGGCTACTATATTCAAGAGAAAGCTCTGCTTGTACTCTGAATAGTAGAGTTATTGTCAATGCTGGAGTGAGTAGGAAATATCTCCTTTTCTTTGGATAGCAACGCTAATGCCAATGCCAGAATGAGTATGAAATATCTGCTTTTCTTTGAATAGTGGAGTTATTGCCAATGCCAAAATGAGTATGAAATCTCTCTTTTTTTTTGAGTAGTGGAGTTATTGCCAATGCTAGTGCAAGTAGGAAAACTCTGCTTATTCTTTTAATAGTGAAGCTAATGCTGATACCAGGATAAGAAAGATCTCTTTATTTGCAAAGCAGAACTAATGCCAATACCAAATATCTCCCTATTCTTTAATAGCAGAGTTTATGCTTATGCAGGAGGAAAACTTTCTTTACTGATGACATGATTTAGATCTTCCATCCATAAAATATTTGCAAAATTTGTTTCAAATTAAAAACACATGGTTAATCTAGGAATTTAATCACCATGTGAACAATAAATATACAATCTTGAACATAAGTTGCAATATTTAACAACACTGACAAAGGTTTATAAAAGATAATTGACACCAATGGAAATTTTCCAATTTAATAAAAATATCACAATCAAAAAAATGCTTTCCCAGACATAAATAATCATTAAGATAGAAATTAAATATTGAAGACGTCACTTTTAGGCTGATAGTAATGCCTTTAACATTGGATTCAAGCAATAAAAAAATTAGTTTGCTGTTCTAAACATGTTACCAGGACTTGAAAAATTAAAACTAAGCAACCATATCGCAAAAATATAGAACAGCAATTTTTTTTTGGTCTTTTTGTCCACAATGTGGATTTCTTTTTTTTTTTTATAACAGAGCGGTACATATACAAACAAACATACCCGGTAAGGTCCGGATACCACAACTACACAATGATATAAAGTGAAAGATCTTTTCCAATAATTAAGTTAACATTGGATTCAAGCAATAAAAAAATTAGTTTGCTGTTCTAAACATGTTACCAGGAGATGAAAAATTAAAACTAAGCAACCATATCGCAAAAATATAGAACAGCAATTTTTTTTTGGTCTTTTTGTCCACAATGTGGATTTCTTTTTTTTTTTTATAACAGAGCGGTACATATACAAACAAACATAACCGGTAAGGTCCGGATACCACAACTACACAATGATATAAAGAGAAAGATCTTTTCCAATAATTAAGTTGTCTACACATTCAATAGGTAATAGAATGCCTTTAAAATAGATAAAGATTAAGAAATTAGAGAAAACCCATATGTTGCTGTTACCTTTCAGTTTAAGCCAAATCCATATTTATCACAAAATAATTGAAACAGCAACATTTTATTTTTGTCTTTTGGGCCACCAGGTGACACTTTTTTATTTTTATTTTTTTAATACTTTTTCAAGCTTTTCTGGCATCATTTCAAAGAAATGCATGACCGATAAAAAATTCTGGAATAAATGCATTTGATTTTCCAAGTTTTAACCAACAAAAATATTTGATTAATAATATATTGCTCATCACAGTATTCTTAATTTTGTTTTACTTCCTCCAAAAGAAGATTAAAAAAAAAACCTTAAAAGTTAAGATGCCATACACGTCTGGGAAAGTTTACAAAAGTGTCCAATAAAAAAATCATTAACCATTTTTGAAAATAAAAAATTCATAGATATGATGGTATAAATATCCACATGCCAGTTACTGTGATGAGAATGGTCCCCAATGACCTGCAATATAAAACAAAATGACAGGTTTTAGGGAAGTGACCAACAAATAACAAATTTGACGATTCAAGATATAAATTAATTGAAATATATGTTGTATTAAAGTAAAAATCAGTCTAAAATATAAAACAAGCTAGTGTTAGTACCAAACTATGGATATCCGGTGACATCTAAAACATAAAACATTATCAATATGACAACAAGCTAGTGTTAGTACCAAACTCTGGATATCTGGTTACATCTAAAATATAAAAGCAAATCATTAAGTACTCATATCAAACTATAAATACATGAACAGTGACAGCAGTTTCAGTCACCTTATACAAAAATAACATAAGTAACGTAAAGAATGAAAAACACATCAGTAAATATGCAGAATGAACTTGGAACCTTGATACATGTAGAACTACAGCAAATTCTTTCAAAATACTCAATTTCTTAACACATGCGTGAAGTAGTGGTTCTATTTTTGCCATCACTCATTTTGCTACATTTTTTGTCATATATGACCAGTTGACCACAAATATGAGAAATATGATGCCTTTCAACTATATACAGGAGTTATGCCCCTTAACCAAATAGAAACAAAATTATGGGTAGGTACATTCTAACTTCATATTTTTGTCATGAGTATAAGATATATATATAAAATTTTCAGAAATAGTTGTGTGTACCTATATACCAGTATACTAGTACCAGTAATTCAAATTTTATACAAACATAAAACTTAATACATACACTTACCAGTATGTTGACTCTAATATGATTTAGATACACATCAATGTATGTAATATATAAAACTGTATTTCATACGAATATAAAAAAATATAACATTAAAATATTAAATAAAGTCATGAAAAAAACATGTTAAATATTCCTTGCATGCATATTTGTTATATTTGTAACATATATTAAACCTACAGTAACACTATTATCAGACATTGTTTATGAATCTCTACATTAGACAGCCAAGAAAATATCTTAATTACTAAGTTATGGTACATACATTTAAAACTTTGGCAATGATGTATGCTACATTAGATAATCTTTAATAATTTAAAAATAAATTCAGCAATAACTGTCCATCAATACAGAACTCTGGATCTCAAAAATGTTTCATTTGTCAGAGAATTTGATATCTAACCCAAATGAGCTTGATGTTTGAGTGAATTATTTTAAAACAGACATAGGTCACTGTTCATTAATATCTGTCTCGGTGTGAAGTTTGGTGCTATAACTTTTAACTACTGATGATGCCAGGGCTTGTACAAGCTAAAATCCACAAAGTACAAAAACTGAATAAGTCACTTACCCATGCAGTATTGCGATCTTCTATAAAAGGATAAAATGGCATATATGGTTAACTAGATCACGTGTACACAGTGTGCAACATTAACAGTTGTAAGTGCAAAGGTGATTTCTTTTATAAACAAAGAAATAATGGCATTTTATCACCATTTTTACAAAATGAAACAAAATTTGACAATGCCATGAGGATTTAGCGGAGATAATGATAGTAGTTACAAGATTGGCCAAGTCATTCACCTGTCATTTTTTTTCTTATGATAAATAAAAAAATTATTTCCCATTTCAAAATCAAAGTCCCTTTACTAGGCCTCAATCAACCCTATCCCCTTTATTTGTTGTTGTATGGTGTTTAGCATCGCTTTCAACAATTTTTCAGTCATATCGCGAAGGTGTCTACTTGAGACAGTATTCTAAGCGCTGTCACACTGGAGTATCATGCTGCAGACACATGGTATGATACCCCACCTAGTCACATTATACTGACACCGGGACAACCAGACCTAGAACTCTCCTCTAAATGCTGAGCACCAAGCAAGGAAGCTTCTAGTACCATTTTTAAAGTCTTTGGGATGACCCGGCCAGGGATTGAACCCACGACCTTCTGCATGCGAGGCAGACACTCTACCACTAGACCACACCACGGTATCCCCTTTATTTAAACAAACTCTCTCTCTCTTTCTCTTTCTCTCTCTCTCTTTCTCTCTCACACTGACCCACTCACTCACTCATTCACTCTCTTCATGTCTCTCTGTCTTTCTAGTGCATGCTGTGAAGAGTAAAATTAAACTTTGCTTATATGATGGAGAATATAATACAGGAATGCTACTAAGACATGTCACCATCAAGCTCTTTCATAGAAATCGTTCGAAGCAAAAATTAACCATGAACTGATGACGGACACAAGGTGATCACAAAACCTCACTAGTGAGCTAAACATATTTTCTGATTGTTTACTGATTGTTGCACACTGCACAAATAATACAACAGATGACAAACAATACAAAATCAACAGTTTGCTCTAAGATTTACCTTGAACCATTTAAAAGATAAACAGGTGTGTAAAAGACATTACACAAGTTAGAACTTAACAGTACTTCAGAATTTTTATTCAAAAATATTTTTCCAAAATGTTATAAATATCTATACAGATAAACCACTTGCATAGAAATATTTAATAAAAGATTAAATTATTGTATAGAAATAAAAGGCATATAAATTTATAACTTTACTTTAAAAAATCTTGTATATTATTAGGCTCTAATTCTTGTTGTGATTTTATACTGAGTCATTGAATAAATATTATACAAATTAATTACATGTTACTTTTTCCAAAGAGTTCCTAAATTTCAGCAAAAAATATTTAAAGTTAAATGATAGATTCTATTCTATCTCCGTCACTTGAATTAGTACCAATAGGGAAACCTTGACCCATCATTTACAACCTTATATACCTACCATGTTGTAAACAATGGGTCATGGTCACAAGTGAAACATCAAACATTACCTTAGTTCTTCAGCCTATAGCTGGTGTAGACCTCCTTGAGTTTATCAGCTCCAGACAATACCCCAGCTCCAGCCACACCTCTCAGGATGTTAGCTCCAGCTCCTGAAAAATATTGTATAGGTATATGAAGTCTTAAGAATTTGTCTACATACTTAAAACTTATATATATATATATATATATATATATATATATATATATATATATATATATATATATTGTCACTAGCACTGAAAACAAAACAGCAAGACAAGAATATAGCAATAGGTGTTCAAGACACGACTAGCTCCATCATTTACTCCGTCAGATAATATTATTGGTAACAGTTAGAATACAAGCATATGTACCAAAATAAAAAATAAGAATAATTTAAAAAAAACACAAAAAAGCATTGAAAATGAATGCTACAGCAGTCATTAATAAACAACTAAATTTAAAGGTAAACTAAAAAGTTGTACAATATATGTATATATATAGTGTATATACTGAAGACAAAATACAACAATACAATCTACTGATTTCACCTCAAACAATATCTCCAACAATGTCTACTACAAATTTAGTACATCAAACCCGGTTAGTTCAGTTTGTAGTGTGTTTGACTATCAATCCAGGGATTGTGTGTTCAAATCCCCACCCAGTTAGTTCCCCATGGCATAAATAATGACGCTAAATATTCAAATTCAAACAAAATAAATTAAGTACAAATTTATCTTAAAACTTTACTTACCTTTAAAGAGTGACATAAATCCTTCATTCTTCATGACCTGCATGGCACAATCCAAGGATCCCTTGTACTTGACAGCCTCGCCAGATGTCATCATCATACGACGTCTCACGGTGTCCACTGGGTAGGACAGAATGCCGGAAACAACGGTGACTGCATAGCCAAGGGCGAAGGTGGCGCCCATGTTGGCCTTCTCTCCAAGCAGCATTGGTTTGAGGGTGTCAAACAAGCCAAAGTATGCACCACGGTACAGAAAGATGCCAAACGCACTGCTAACAAATCCACGGTACAGACCCTGGACACCGTCGCTAGCAATGGTCTTTTTATACACATCGATCAAACCATTAAATTGGCGCTCGCCTCCCTTGCCAGCTGATTTGCTGTCATTGGCAAGACGGGTACGTGCATAATCAAGTGAATACACAAAGAAGAGTGACATCGTTCCGGCACAACCACCAGAAGCGATGTTCTTGGCAAACTTTTTAGCATGTGATTCATTTGGATCTGCCTTAAACATTGACTTCACTTGATCCTTGAATGCAAAATTTAGTGCCTGAGTTGGAAAGTACCTGAAGAAATAAACAATATGTTAGTTGTAGTCTTTTTTCATGCAGTTAACTGTATTAAGAGCAAGAAATGTCACTGTTAAGTGTCGCATGCCCCCCAAATGGTCTGTGAAAAATAACAATATATGATTTAATAGTATTCATTAATATCAAGAGTAATGGACTGATGTTTCAGACTAGACATGCAATTTCATGTGTTTTTTTTTTTAAAAAAGCATGACCTTGACCTTTGTGTAACCTTGACCTTGACATCTGATGTAGTCAAGCTATTTTAAGATCCCTATATGTAAGTTACAGATCAATTGTTGATCAATTGATAAATTGAACAAAGTGTTTTTGAAATCCATCCATGTATGATCAAGTTATAGGACAGACGTGAAATTTTTAAACAGATTCAAAGTGTTGTCACACATACTCAAAGTGTGACAGTGTCTAGATTTTTCTTATGACACGTCGTCATGTCATCTTGATAAATTGAGCCAAGTTCAAGACAAAGTCACAGACCAGACACGCAATATCAAACAAATTGAAAGTGTGACCTTGACCTTAGAGGAAAGGTTCTGGGTCTTACATGCGACACTTAATTATGTCATGTTTATCAACTGAGCCTAGTGTTTTCAAAAATATCCATAGATGACAAAGTTATAGATCGAACAAGAAATCTCACACAGACTGAAAGTGTTGTCAATGTAAGTTACATATCAATTGTTGATCAATTGATAAATTGAGCCAAGTGTTTTTGAAATCCATCCATGCATGATAAAGTTATAGGACAGACGTGAGCTTTCAAACAGATTCAAAGTGTTGTCATACATAATCAAAGTGTGACAGTGTCTAGATTTTTCTTATGACACATCGTCATGTCATCTTGATAAATTGAGCCAAGTTTAAGACAAAGTCACAAACCAGACACGCAATATCAAACAAATTGAAAGTGTGACCTTGACCTTTGAGGAAAGGTTCTGGGTCTTACATGCGACACTTAATTATGTCATGTTGATCAACTGAGTGTTTTTAAAATTTATCCATAGATGACAAAGTTACAGACCGGACAAGAAATCTCACAGACTGAAAGTGTTGTCAAACAAACTCAAAGTGTGACCTTGACCTTTGAGGTCGCATGTGGGTCTTACATGTGACACGTTTTAATATAATGCTGATGAATAGAGCCAAGTGTTTTTGAAATTTGTTTATGAAAGTTACAGGCCGGACACAAAATACCTGACGGAAGGATGGACGGATGCTGCAATTACTATATGCCACCCAAATTTTGGGGAGGGGGGGGGGGGGATTAAAATAAAAGTTGTGATACTTGTATACTAGATCAATACTTAAACACTTACATTTTACAAACAATATTCCCCCACACATATGCCCCTATCTCCAGTGCTCCATAGCTATCACTACTTATCCTAATAGATATGTGGTAAGCATACTGTCATGCATTAACCATATCATGGCAAGTATAATAGCTTATAATGCCATTTGTAAATTTATAATATTACAACTAATAGTAATTCGCTCTGGGACAATATTATTACTAGCAATTTTTTTAATAACTATTATAAGGGTTATACTATTAATATAAAACTGTGATCAATTTGCAGTTATTTATAGTTACCTGATAACATTGGCCAGATTTCCTCTCCAGAATGGAGCAATTCCTTCAGCTTGGTACGTACGTCTTGTACAATCTAAGACGCCACTGTACGGCTTGTCAAGGCGCCCCGACTTGAGCATCTCTCCCTGGTTCTGCACCAGTAGCTTGACTCTTTCAATTGGGGCAGCTGCAGTCTTTGATATACCTGCAGCAATACCGCTTAGCAAGAAGTTCTCAGCAAAGTTGAGCTGGTTACCTTTTGATCCCATTTTGGATAGATGCTGAAATTACCAATACATTATAAATTGAGATACTGGTAGTTACCAAAAAGTAATAATAAAGGAATAGTTAAGCAAAAGCAAACTCATTACTAATTGGAAGTTTTTAATAATGTTATACTTTGGTTAGACACACAGTCAAAAGTTATCAAAACCAACTACACTACCAGTTGTACCCTCTACACTTACAATACTAACTACACTACCAGCTATACACTCTACACCCACAATACCAACTACACTACCAGATGTACCATCTGCACCCAAATACCAACTACACTACCAACTTTACCCTCTACACCCACAATACAAAATACACTACCAGCTGAATCTTCTACACCCTCAATACAATCTACACTACAAGCTGTACCCTGACTACACCCACAATACCAAATACACTACCAGCTTTACCCTCTACACCCACAATACAAACTACACTACCAGCTGAAACCTCTACTACCATAATACAAACTACACTACCAGCTGTCTCTTTACACCCACAATACAAACTGAACTTTACCCTCTACACCCACAATAAGAACTACACTACCAGCTTTACCCTCTACACCCACAATACAAACTACACTACCAGCTGAATCCTTTACACCCACAATACAAACTGGACTAAAGCTGTATTCTCAGCACCTACCATACCAATTAGACTACCACCTGTACCCTCTACACCTACCATACCCCCTACACAACCAGCTGTATGTATTACAGTCAGCCACTTATGAATTATTGTATTTTATTTCGTTTGATGATGTTAAAATTAAACCCAATACAATACTTGTGTGAGAGATATTTTTATAGGTACATGCATTTATTCATAAAGCTGTGATGTCCTCATTAGTTTGAACTTTTGATAAATTACAACTGTCAGAAATAACATACAATAGGACTAAAATTAGAGGTATGAGCTTGGTTTTATGGGATTTTAGCGGAAGCGAGTGGACATCTAGCCAGCACATATACCCGTCAATATTGGGGAGATAAATTAGCTGTCACCTTAATAGGAAAAGTGCAAGCTACAAGTTTTGAAAGAGATTAGTTTTACTTTGGCAGGCAAGATGTTCAGTCAAATTTTTAGTTTAGAGAGTTTTACTTCGGCAGGCAAGGTGGAAAGAAGGGTTTTTAATTTAGAGAGATTACTTTGGAATGTGAAGGGTTAAAATGCAGTTGGGTTTTAAATAGGAACTGTTATACAAAAATGGGAAACATGTTTGAAATATGTTAAGAAATGTGCATATGTGTTAACAGAATTTATTAAAGTTTAAATGACAGTTGTAACAATGTAAGAAATATATATATATAGCTGTACCCCTTCACCCACAATACCAACTACTCTACCAGCAGTACCATCTACACCACAATACCAACTGCACTATTAGCTGTAACCTTTGTACTAACAATACCAACTACTCTACCAGCTGTACCTCTATACCCACAATACCAACTACTTTACCAGCTGTGCACTCCACACCAACAATACCAATTGCACTACTAGCTGTAACCTCTGTATCAACAATACCAACTGCACTACTAACTGTAACCTCTGTACCAACAATACCAACTGCACTACTAGCTGTAACCTCTGTACTAACAATACCAACTACTCTGCCAGCTGTACCTCTATACCCACTATACCAACTACTCTTCCAGCTGTGCCCTCCACACCAACAATACTAACTGCACTACTAGTTGTAACTTCTGTACAACAATACCAACTACTCTACCAGCTGTGCCCTCCACATCAACAAGACCAACTGCACTGGTAGTTGTAACCTCTGTACCAAATATACTAACTACTCTACCGGCTGTGCCCTCCACACCAACAATACCAACTGCACTACTAGCTGTAACCTCTGTACTAACAACACAAACTACTTTACCAACTGTACCTCTATACTCACACTACCAACTACTCTACCAGCTGTGCCCTCCACACCAAAAGACCAACTGCACTAGTAGTTGTAACCTCTGTACCAACACTACTAACTACTCTACCAGCTGTGCCTTCCATACCAACAATACCAACTGCACTACTAGCTGTAACCTCTGTACCAACAATACCAACTACTCTACCATCTGTGACTACTAAATATACTTAAATTTAAATGCAAGATACAATGGTCTTAAATAAAATTTTCCAAGATATTATTTGGTGTAAACCTATTTACAATTTGATAATAACCAATAGTTTGGCACTAAATAGTGTATAAGTGATACAATATTTCGCCAAAAACGAATATTAAAATTTTAACACATAGTGTACCTTGTAAAACTTTACCAACTATGTTAAAAAAATACTTTTGGGTGTTGGGGGGAAATGGAGTTACACTAGTTTTTCGCCAGCCGGCGGCCTCGATTTGATAAACAATTGTCTAAAAACTTGTACAATATCCGATCACAACAAATATTGATAGTTAAGTGAGCATTGGGCACCCTGCCCACACAGATTATGTCACGTGTAATCTTTTTTTATGCAAGACACTGGCAGTCAGCCGAACACGAAAGTTTTGAATTTTAGTTGTCAAGCATAAATAGTATCCAATAAAACTGAAGAGCAGGGCTATTTTCCTAGTAAATTACATGATAAACGTTTAATTAAGACGCAGTCAATATATACAAGGCTAACTTACGAACTCTTGCTAACTTGCTTCCTTGAAAAGAGTGAATAAAACCTGGATTGTCAGCTCAAATTTTCGCGCCTGTTACACTCGTCTATCAATGCGTTGTTAATGACAACGTGTAGGGGGAAACAACTCTATTTATACTGAATTATACCTCCATTCAGCTACTCTTCAGTGCAAGGATTATTCAGCGGATGCACATTTAAAAGTTAAATTAAAACAATATAATAATAATAGTAGATCTAATAATAATTATGATAATAATGTATTTCTTTAAAAATGATAAATACAATATAAATCGTATTGCCAATGAGACCAGTGACTTAATAACATATCTATTATATAGGTAACTGATGAGGCCCTCTGAATCTGAACAACACATTTCCAATCAAGAATATTAAGATTACAAACATTTTTACAGGTACATTTATGTGCAGATATATCTAGATACCTGCTAAATAAAAAAATGTTAACACTTTCTAAAATGTACAATATTTCAATTACACGAGAATGGTAGTTTAGTAATAAATTCGTTGTACACATATTTAAAAAAAATCTGATTGGTGAAGGTGTACAATACAGGGGTGGATCCAGGATTTCAGTTTTTGTGCTTGTCCAGAATATATCATCAAACGTATGTTAAGGAATCCAACGGGACTTGGAACATGGATAAAGAGGAATTCATGAAAGTGCAGAGAAAATTTCGTAACTCATCTTTGATAAATGACAGAATTATACCTCCGTTTGTACTTAATTTTCGGTTTTATTTGCTTGTCCAGAATATATCGACAAAAGTATAGAAGGGAATCCAACATTTTACAAGACTTGAAATATTGATAGAGGTCAATTTGTGAAAGTCCAGAGTGCAAGAACTAAAATTCTTAACTCTAAATTATATTCTTTTTACCCCGCATTTCCCTTTACAAACAATGTAGCGTCTACTCAATCAAGCTCCTGTTGGGAAGCAGCCATCGGTTCCACCGATAGGCCAATTTTGTTTGAACTTTAATTTTGGTGATGAAACTGAATACTGCTATGCAGGACAAGGGGACACATTTTTACTTGAAATCTTTCATTAAAACACTGAGATTCAAATGTTATTTTCAACACCGCCACTGTTTATACGGCATATTACATTTTTATTGGTAAAGGAAGATCTGAAAATGAATCTTATTTTGAGCGAGCTGGACTAAAATCCATCATATCAACAGTGAGAGGTCAATGATCATGAGATGGCACCTTCTACCACTCGGCCACGGAAGACCATTGAAACACATATACAGTTACTTTGTTTCTTTTAAAAAAGACAAAACACTAATTTTGAGATGAATATTATATATATTTTGATAAAAGAGTAAGTCAATTCTGACTACATCTGAAATTGAATGTTTAAATTATTAAGGTCAACTGATAGAATGTATTCCACAAGTCTAAGATTCCTTTTCATGTTTGTTTGTTTGTTTGTTTGTTTGTTTGTTTGTTTGTTTGTTTGACCATTTGTCGTAATTTGTGTGCCATCGAGAGCTGACAAACAATCAGTTAACCTCGCCATTCTTTCATGGGATCCTGAAAGGTTAATCAGTATTTCAGCACACCCATCTCCGCAGTTCCCACTTGAATCAGTGGTGGGAAATGAACAACACTGAGACGAAATGCTCTATAGATCAATCATCTCATCACGGAGAATGCGAGCAGTCCAAGGTGCTGTCATCTAATGACCACTTACTTCTCATCGCTGAGGTTGTGGGTTTGAGCCAAGCTCGGGACGACAAGCTTTGGGTGAGAAAGTTTGCCAATTATTTGCGGAAAGATAGTACTATACATTACTATAATATGTACAATCAAGGTAATCTGATTTGGTAGAAAATTATATTGAACACTAAAATCGAACATTTATCAAGTCTATCCAGATACGGTTATTTAAAATGATGAAATCGACCACGGTCATTCAGTTTGTATATATAGAAAGACCCTGAATCGAACGACTTGACACCAAACACACACAAAAAAAACAACGGTGATATTGTGGTAAGGTCCGTCTGGAATGTGGAACCCTGTGTGTTCGATTGGTCTGGTCATGTACCAACGACTTGAAAAGTGGTACTTAAAGCTTCCTTGCTTGGCGCTCTGTATTTATTTATAACATGTGTAGTTTTAGGTCTGGTCAATGCGTTGTCTGTATATAATGTGACCGGATGGGGTATGTATCTGCTTAGAATACTGACTCAAGAAGGCAACACCATAAATCATATAATTCAATACTCCTTATTTTTATATATGAAAACTTCACACCAGAAATACTGTTGAACTCCACACAGTTGCAGCGTGATCCAGTGGTAGAGCGTCCGCCTCTGAAACGGAAGGTCGTTGGCTCGGTTCTCGGTCCGATCATACCAAATATTTAAAGAATGGTACGAGAAGCTTCCTCGCTTAGCTCATTTAGAAGGTAGTTCTGGGTGTGGTCAGCCCGATGTCAATATAATTTGACCGGATGTGATATCATATCATGTATCTGCTTATAAACTGTCCCAAGAAGGCAACATCATGATATTACAGAAAAAGTGTTTAAAGAGACGCTAAACATCATGCAATACAATGCTCGACACACTTTACTGCTGCTACATTGATTTCATGAAGAGGGCGGCATACCGGTATATTACTCTGTAATATTACTCTATTTGGTCTGTCGCAAGCCAGAATGCCGTCTGATTCAGATTTATTGATAACAACATATATTACGACCACGTGACTAGCCGGTAGTGAGGAATCGATAGCAAGATGTTCCAAGGCTGGCTATTGATCAATAACTTCTTCTTTTGTAGAATTTTCAGATTTTGTGGCGAGGATATAAAATACTAGGGACGTGTTGGTAAGAAAACTGCCTCATTGAAGACGATTCGTCATCAGCCAGTATATTTACTAACTCATTAGTAAAGGTAAGTTTTTTTATACATAAGCTTAGCTTTTGTTATAGACAAAATAATTGATGTTTAAGCAAATTGGTCATTAAAACGGTCGGGATCTTATATAAAATGAGAATATGTGTATGTTCGTCCGTACATGCGTACGCCCGTTCATTCGTCCAGCATTCGTGTGTAACTCATCTTCATTTTAGCTTTGAGTGTTTCTTGCGTATTTGGAATGAACAGTAGCACATCTTAAAACATGTGCATAACATTTTGTGTGAATTGGTTTGTTGCGTCATTCCTGGTGACATGTTGTTTTTCTATACTATACACTTAAACCAATAACTTAACCATCACGTGCTCGTAACTTGTAAATTAACATAAATGCTCTCCCGAACGTGTATGTCTGTGCATGCTTGCATGCTTGCATGTTTGCTAGTTTTCCATATGGGCTCTTTTCAAGAATGTGCTAATCCGTAACAGATACATCCGGCATCGGTCTTCCGGTTTGCGGTCATGTACGTGAAACCGCACCAACGCGTATTATGAAACTTTCTGAAGAAAAACAAATAATGTCAAAATAATTCACTTTTATCGAATAAACTCTAAGAGAGTCGTCATTATTAAATAGAAAACTGTTCAAAACGCTCAATATATAATTACATTAACTAATGTAAACTATGTGATGATGTACGAAACAATATCCAGGAAAGAAGCAATGCATTAATTGTGTCCGCTCCAGAACTGACGGGGTGAAATATCCGTCTTTCTCAATGTTAATAAAAATATGAGGGATAAATCTATACTCTGATTTCAAAACGGATGACGTCACAAAATGAATTTCTAATTTTATTAAATTAGACCGTGAGATAAAATCCAAATTTACACAAAATAAAACAAATGAACAAAAAATTTTTTTATAACTTTTGAGTCACATGTTAAGCTGATGATTTTAATGACCGTCAGTGCAGATGATCAATTACTAACGGTGATGTACACAATTGGCACGGGCCCGGTAGTATCTTCTAAAGACAGGTAGCTGCTAATACAGATTGATGTGTTTATTGAATTTATGACTACCATGTTTATTGTAAATAAAATATTGTTTAAACTAACACAGATTGATATACATCATGGCTATGGACAAGGGAGATAGGATGTAAAAGTGTATACGCTTATTACATGTTGTTTACAAGAATTCAGTTTGATATACACCGTAATTATTGAACATGGTAAATAGGAAAAGAATCCGTTGAAGGCACGTGACTGCTTATACAGTTTGATAAACATAATGGCTACGAACATGGGAAATATGAAATAAATATGTACATTTACAACATATTGTTTGCATAATATCGATTGATATACCATAATTATGAACGTGGGAAATAGGAAATGTATCTATTGAAGGCAGGTGACAGTTGATACAGTTTGATATATACACCATAATTATTAACATTGAAAACAGGAAATATTTACGTAAATGGTTCTAAACGCAACCGCCCTGGTAAAGTATTAACTTTAAAGGGACACGTGACAGGGCCATAGCCACACTGAAGCAAACGGGGGCACTTGCCTCCTGTAGAATTTGCGGAGGTCCACATATTTATTAGTGTTTTATGTAAAAAGAATAAATTTATTTTCAAAATATGAATTACTATTGCAAAAATATGACATATCCTTCACATATAATAGTTTCAATATGAAAGTATCATAATACCCAGCAAATACTTGTCTTATTATTAAGAGTTGATGTGTACTGTTATATCGGGTCTAAAGCGCTACACATGTGTATTTAAGATAGATCTAATATTGTAAAATGGGTAACTGCATAAAATGCAGTTTGTGTTATAGATTTTAACGGCTTACAATGTTAGAAATATCAGAAAAACGCCAGAAATGCATGCCAGGAGCAAAATATTTTTTCGTGGGAGCATGCCCCCGGACACCCATAGCAATGTTGGGATTGTGCCTTCTGTAAAATCAAACTTTGGCTACGGCCCTGCATGATACTGCTATACTGAAGTTTAACCGTTAACTCTTATTTCTTGAAATTATATATCTACATGATGCAAATGTGGAATTTAAAATAAAAGGCAGATTTGAAAGTGGTGATACACTTTTCGTGGTCCAGTGGTAGAGCATTGAATACATGATCGGAGGGTCGTTGGTAAGATCCTCCGCCACGGCTATGTGTGGTGTCCTTGAGCAAGACACATTTTCCGCATATGCTTAGTACTGGTTCTAACCAGGAAGACTTCGAGCATGATTTGTCTAAGTTGTAAGAACTTGTTTCACAATCGATGTAAAATAAATAAGTTTAAACCAAGGCAACCGCCCTGGTAAAGCCCTGTTAAAGTATTGACTTTAAAGGGAGACATGGTAACGTTATACATTTTAACTTGACTCTATTTCTAGAAATTATATATCTACATGTTGCAAATATGAAATAAAAAACGGCATATGTGCAGATTTGAAAGTGGTAAAACACGTGCAAATGGATAAAAGATACTGCGTTCTTATATGATAAAAAGCCAAAGAAATATCAATTTGTATTAAAGATTTCTTTGCTGATAGTCTCACATATACTGAGGTATTTTATTTATAATTTTCAGAAAAAAAGTGTTAAGTTATTTTTTATCAAAATTGCCGCGTGTTCCTTTAAATAAAATAAAACTACACGTTTCTGCAGTTAAATGTAACAATGCGGCTATTGGCTCTTCCTTATTAAGGCTAATGAGTCCAGGTATGTATCAAGTAACAGTGCACGTTGCTAATACCATCAAATGTACGACTCAACCTCAAATTAAGAAAATAAAACATGGCTACCAATATTATATAATTCAATTTATCTAAAAACACCCAACGAGATAATCAATTTATTTCATTGATTACATTAATTTACATATTGTATCACCTTCAACTGCATCTCCATACTCACCATCAGAAGCAGCACCGTAATTTTCATTATTCTTTTCATTCATCATTTTTTTATCATCAACAACAAAATGTATTTTCTTTAGTTTCTTCACATTATTATCATATATGTTTTCATCATCTTCACTGTCATCCCCATAATCGTCACCATCATCATCATCATCATCATCATAATCATCATCATCATGAATCATCACCAGCCTTATCATCAACATTTTCATCCGTCACTATTATCACCATTATCATCATAATATAACCACAACTATCATCATCATAAACATCATCATCATCATTATCATCATTATCATCATCAACATCATCATGAATCATCACTTGCCTTATCATCAACATTTTTCTCATAAAAGCCATCATCACCAGCCTAAGCATCACCCTTTTCATCCGTCACTATTATCATCACTATCATCATAATATAATCATAACAACCATCATCATCAGCAGCAGCAGCAGCATCTGTATAACTATCACTATCACTACCACCACGAACATCATCACTTATTTATCATATTATCATTATCATTACACGTTTCATTATCATTTTATCATCACCATTTCTTTCCTTCATCATCATCATCATCGTCATCATCGGCGTTATCGTCGTAATCATTATTTCATCGCCATCATCATCATTCTCTTCTTAATCTCAACCATCGGTTTAATCAATCTCATGTAAAAACGTTTCGCTATCGCTTATATTTAGGATGATCTTGTATTTCAGTCAGATTTCAGTTTAAGCTATATATATGAGGATATTGAATGTTTACATTTTCTCTCGGTGTCGTAATCATCCGTTTTTAATCAGTATAATCCATTACCATTACCATCAGCAGTAAATATAAACAATTGATCACAACACAACTAGTATCGTTCCGATAACAGTGTGTATATATGAGGTCTGTGTCGCACATAAACAATGAAATAATATACATATTTATAGAGTTTCCATTAAATAAGATAAACTTTGATAACATTGTCTTTTTTTATCATTTTTTTTTCATGTTCGTAACTCTGCCTAAAATAAACAGCCCGTGTTTGGTTCAGGGTGTTGGTTTAACGGACCTCTGTACAGTTTAGGCCTTTAAAAATATAAGTTTAACTGAAACATAATGGAAACATGGGAATCTATCTTAAAAGTTTAAATTCAAATTTGTTTACATTTTAGTTCCTGAAACTAGATACTCGAATGTGTTGGATGCTTAAACGTTAATCGTTAGACTAACTCGTGCAAATAGGGTTAACCCTAACTCTAACCCTAACCCTAACCAGGAAGTCATTACATGTATGTGCTATAAGCAGCACACGTTCGTTATCCATGTATGTTCATAAAATGAAGTGATTTCGTTTTGATTCAATCCATTAAAGTAGAAGTATTGAATTTATTCTATTTTCAACAAAATGGTCGTTGTTTTCAAGGACTCATATAGAAGGATAGGAAACTTGCAGCTCTCTACTAAATATTTATAAAATAGCATGCGAAGAATTAATTATTTGGCAAATAAATCATTCGAATTTCAAAGGAAACCGATTTCATAGGTGTATGTAGCCTTAAATGTTTTGTACTTTTTTAAACATGCAAAATGATCGGGCATTTAAAATATTGCAGTTTGGAGTAAAATTTCAAGTACTTTCCTTGATGTTTTACTTGCAGTACGAGTGTTTTAATCATAAGTACTTTATCCATTTTAAACACAATTTGATGGGAATGGTGCCGTTTTGTAGGGAATTCTATTGTGCAAAGAAAGAATTTATATAAATCCATGTTGTTTTGTAGTCATTCACTGAGTTTAACTTGCAGGCAACTGACAGAGCTGCTAGGTGGTCCATAAAGCCTGATGGAGAGGTCTACATTGATCTATTATAGAATTGCATTATCAAATAGTAGTAGGCTACTACAATGGTCACTTTAGTCTTAACAGTAATTCACTATATCTTTACACGGAGATTTTCATAATTTTATTTCTGTAGGACACTGCGTTATACATTTGGCGGGTGATTAAAGATATAAGAATTTCTATAAATCTGTTTATAAGTGACAGCAAATAAACGACACTTCACTGTGCTAAATCTATAGTCTAATTCCCTGCATATATACGAACAAGGCCCCTGACACGGTACAGTAAGAAATAGCCTCTGATTAAATAAGGAGTGCTTTTTTTTTCATTATGTGCTGTTCATCCCGGAAGACGCGTTTTTTTTAAATCGTTAAAAGGCTCCCAACACTAGCCTGATTAAAATTTAATAAGGCGCCTGATTAAATAATGCGTGGACGGACAGTGTTTTTCATTATTTGTACATCCGATGCGCTGTCTATTTCGGGAGACGCAAAATAAAAATCTGTAAAATGCTCCAAATTAGCGGTGACGTGCAATATGTCGCACTAATAAAATACCTACACAATGTTAATTATATACAGATCTGCATCTTGAGTCCTAGATATACTTTCCTTGTTTCTGTTTATACTTCCAGCCATCATGAATCGATATATGCCTATAAACGTTCTTTTCTTTGAAAGTTATTTGTATGTTTTTATCCTTATCGATTTTTATATACTATTTCAAAATTCATCTCTCTAGACTGACTGCACATGGGACTACATAAATAGCATAGTGTTATAATTACTATAGTGCACACGTAACCAATATTTATAGCAGTCTAGAAGAACGTAGGAATATAATCTTCATGTGAATACTAGGTAGTGTTATCAGACACTACACAATAATTAATCAGCGGTCACCGTGTTATTCATCAATTGATACCTTTCATGCCGATGACGTATAATCCATGTGACATATTGTAATTGCGCATGCGCGGTACGGAAGTTGACTGTCAGCCATATATTTTGGACACCTCATTCGGAGAATATTCTTTTTTTGTGCTGTTTTTTGAAGATTTTTAGGTCTTCAAAGAGAAATAATATATTCTTTTGTTTCGATAAATAAAAACAAAATGTCAGACATGGACAGTAACCCATTTGCTGACCCAGAAGCGCCAAATCCGTTTGCAGTAAGTATTCGTTTTCTCGAGACGGAACTGTCACAAGCCGGGGTTTGTGTTATTGTTATGTTGATACACACAGCTCTGCTTTCATTATAAAAAAATGTTTAAATAACATGAACATATACTAATTGAAATATCTCGAAGCTTGAAATAACCAAAACTCTATTGATTCACAAGTAATATCATGGCAAATAAAAAGGAAAAATACCCCTCCCACCTTCTATTGATCTCTTCACCAAAGGGAGGTAATTCGTATGAATTAATCAATGTAGACAGTCCCGTATACTGTATAATGTTATAAAGTTGAATGTAAGAATAAAAGTATATGTTACACTTTCATTTATCATGTTTTATCACCATAGACATGGACATTTTATGAGGATCACTATCGGAGAGATTTTGTGAAATATGTTCTGTGCAGGGTTCTCCCCACAGGCCCTATCTTACTATAGCTGTATATAGTAAATAATGGAAAGGTAGGACACTTCAAAATGACCATATCTGATTTGAAAAATATATATGTGTGAAGCGAGAAAACCTTAATTAAATCCGTGGACAAAAGCATAATAAAACTTTACTAATGATGATCTCTTTGAAAATAGTAATTAGCAATAAATATGCATTTGTCCGCGAAATCCAAGTTTCTACATTTACGATTGCTGTACACATCTGGAACTGACATGGATTGAATATGTCGTCATTGCATGATTAGTCAAAACTTAAACCTTATATTTTGAAGGTTCGAAATTTGGTTAGAATATATCAAAAATATTACATAATAAACATGAAAACATGTCAAACGATATACCTTTGATGACAATTAAATAGTTATTGTTTTATAATGATCAACTATAACTTAATGTTATTGTGTGTGTACGGGTAAGACCGAAAACACATTTCCCGCCATCTGTCAAACGGCACCTGATAACTTATCAAAATCATACAAGATATTCGCACCGTGCAACCGGAAATAACTAGGCAAGGCAAATGTTGGACTGGTTTTAGAACGTAAAATATTAATTTTATAGGCAAAACACGACCTATCTGTTGTTATTACATGGTGTATATGTTTAGAATATCATTTTGCACGTACACTATAACTTTATTTCATTGAAATCAGTCATGGATTCAGTGATTTGGGTATTTTTGAAGTGTCCTACGTTTCCATTATTTACTATATAAAGCTATCCAAAAGCTATAGTAAGATAGGGCCTGTGGTTCTCCCAGGAATTTTTGAAGGCATGTTGCTAAAAATGGGAGAGGTGGGTACGGGAGGGTGTCCCCTCCTGTGTTGATTTTTTTTTAAGTTTGACATTTATGAATGGTGTGTTTTTAAGTGTGTGTTTCTATTTAGAATATTGCTGCAATAAAATGAATACAAAGAAATTTAAAGTTTTTTTTTAATGGATGACTAGCAAGGAATAATATAGAGAAGGAAAGGCAACTGATTGAGATTTTGTGAATGCTTGTGTATTTACACAAAATCTGGCAGTATCTCATTTTAAATTATCTAAAACTTCCATTCAAAATTCAGATTCAAAATTCTTGCATTGCAGAGAGATATCCTCACCAAAACAATACCATTCCCAGAAATTTGTGTTTAAAATTGCTGAAACACTTTTGATATATACTGCAGCTAACATAACGACATGTTTTCCTTCAAGCTTCAATATCTAGCCAAATAATTAATCCTTTGTGTGCTATTTCATCAACATTTGATCTGGAGATGCAAGTTTCCTATTCAATACAAGTTTCCTATCCTATTCTATACAAGTCCTTGATGACTAGTCATATTTGAAAGTTACACTTTATATGTTTTAATGTTTGATTCAATATACACTGTAGAAGCAAATTATATTTTTCATATAGTATTTGTGTATTTCCAAATGAATACCAACTTTATAAAAGCAAACACAGATAGATTATTCTTAAAAATTCTTTTTTCCCCTATCCCCTAAATATCCTGCATAAACTGGACCACAGTAACCAAATTTTGACCGTCACCACATCCGGGTATTTCCAATGAACAAAAACACTTTAATCTATGTTAAAAATTTAAACCACTTTAATCGGGGATTTTATTTGTTGAAATAAGATGCTGATAAACCAGGGGTATCCACCTAGCCATTTATGTACATTTCAAATATATGTTTCTATCTTATATTAGAATATTATTGCCATAAAAATATAGTAAAGGAGTGTTTATAAATGGACAACTTGTCATATTTCAAAGTGAATACAATTGAGAAGTTTGCATTTTTAATCTTTGATTCTGTAATTTTCATTAGGTGTCAGTGTATTTCCAAATAAATATAAATTTTATAAAAGGAAACATTAATAGTTAAGTCTTAAAAATCCCTAGTAAACGGGACCGCCATAACCGATGCACCGATTTTTAAGAATCCAATTTTTGAAGGCGCCGACTTTAAAACCGGGTTTCTCAAATTTGTTAACATCCGGTAGGCAACATACGGGTGTTTTTTCGTATTTTTTCTCAATTTATGTACAAAATAAATCATTTTAAATGGGGATTTATCCTTTACGATTTCATTTTTTTGCTTACTCACATAAAGCCTTACTATACACTGCAATTCTAGTTATCTTGATCTGAGAAATGGTTGTGACACACTTTATTATTGATTGATTGATTGCATTAAACATACTACACAGACTTCACGTGATTGGGAGGTTAATGAATCAATTGAAAGGTACTGCCGACACCTTGGTCAGTAGTCGACTTTAAATCTTGTGAATAACAATCTCGGATCAAGAAATTTTACAGGACACTGCATTCTACATTGAGGCGGAGTAACCTTCAAATGACTCGTTCTGATAGGATTACCTGCACACACCTCCAGTTCACACTTGCGAGTGATTGACAAGTCTGTGAAATTGATCATTGGGTCACTTGTTTAATCACTGATGGGCTTGAGTAATGATATTATCTAACGGTATTTGCAATGGGTGGGAAGGAATGTCAGGCCACTTAAGGGATGTCACTAATCAACCAAATATTTTGATGGGATGTCGCATGCGACATGCGTTATGGCTCTTGGGGGAAACCCTGCTGTGAACTTCATTTAAATGTCAACTGATATACTTCCATGCATTTGAACTCTCGTGCATTGTGCAGGAGTCTTTTGGATTGAAACCATGTTTGTCACGGATGGTAACACAATCTTCCGCAATCACAAACCAATGTTTGTGGAGATACTAGAATCTCGTCGGACCAAAGCCCAGCTGACAGTAATGTTCCAGATTGCCAACAACCTTGTGGACATACCAGTCAGCCAGTACCTCAACCCAGCCCAGGGACATACAAGATCCTCCCACTCCAGGAAATTCCGCCAGCCCTCTACATCCACATCATAATACAGAACTCAATTTTTCCACGAACAACTTCAGTATGGAACAGCCTACCTGCTGGTGGAGCAGACCCCCTGACTTGGTATCCTTCAAGCACGAGCTATCAACACTCTTATTCTAGTTCGTAGGGGTCCAGCAACAAGTAGTTTCTAGTGATTCCCACAGCTGTGGCCACCATAACCGGAGAGGACTGGGTTGAAGAGGCGAAAACGTAGCTGGAAACACTTTATTCTACCTTTTAACTATCTAACGCCTTCCTTCTGTCTTTCTTTTCAATATCTCTTCTTGACCTTGCACCACATGTCGCGTAATAGTCAAGTGTGACTGTGTCGACGTACGATGTAGATGTAGAATGTTTGAGTGAATTTTTATGCAAGTTGATGTAAACATGAATTACAGGTCTACTTTTTGACGTGTTCCGTAGTGTCGGCCTGTAAATGTAAATGTGAACCAGAAACATTAACTCCACTGATATCAGTTGTTGGCCAGTCAAATGGCTGATGACGTCAGAAAAATCTTGATTTCTTTGCTTAAAACTTGTGATAAAGGACAAATGCTATGTTTGTCTCTCAGATACGAGTCTCAATATCAAATAAACAAAATCCAAAAAACTATTTACTGTAAAATGTGTTGTTGACAAGTTTTCGCTCTCAGTGACTAACTGTTTCGATTTGGTATCCCACAGGAATCCATATTTTTTATAAATTGGTGCCTTCCCAGTGATTTTTTTACAAAGTTCAATGTACAAGTCCCAGGACTCGCTGCACTACAAATCTGTGAGTCCAAAAAATGGAAGTGTGAGTCACATTTTTCGAGACATTTTAACTTAGTTATATTATATCATTATAATTTCAAATGATGTAACATTGTGAAAATAAAGATACTTCACCATTGCATTGTGTGAACCTTTAGCTGTGCACCATTTAAACAACTACAAGCATAAATGAGAATTAAACAACAATAAACATGACTAGAACAGTTAAAAACATTAAAAAAAACACATGTGCAGCTTAGTCTGTCAAAAAAACAGATATTGTTTGTTGATTTGGTTCAAATAACATTACACACTGTATCTACTTTATTGAAATGTTTGTCATAATGATGATTTAGTGAAGCTATAACACGAAGTATTCAAGGTCGGTGACCAGCTTGCTTATTTACCACTCACAGCGGTAACGGTTTGATGACATCGAATATGCTAGATGCGCGCACCATTGCAGTAGTAACCCGATGCTCTTGAAATTCATCTGATGATGCGCACACACTAGTGTTTACAAAGCAGTGTGCAAGAAACACAATGCATCGGGAATTAAATGTCTGTATTTGAGATAATCAGGACCTATCGGCTGTGCTTTTTCTGCATCCAGCGGATGCACATATTTCAGAATTGTGCGTCTGCTGCAAGATTTGTGCGTCTTGGACGCAGGGGTAAATGAAACACTGCCTTCCTAGTAATAATGGATACCATTTTGGTTATAAAAAAATAAAGATATTTTTATGTAGTAAGTTTTTTATGCTTAAATGTTCTTTGCCTCTTCTGAATAGGTATCATTTGTCCCATCACATACTATATATATATATAATAAAAGGACCCAACATGATCAAATTACCTTGCTCATGATACATTTTTTTGGCAGATATAGATTTCACAAATTGTAAGCAGTATTTTATCTGTAACGTAAATGTTTTAATATTAAAACACTAATTCCCATTTCCTTGGAAATTCCTAGACACATGGTCTGATTGAGTTAAATGCACAGTTTACAAAATGTTAGTATCTACTCTTCACAAGGAGTTGCGCTGAAACACATCACTCCTGAGTGTAGGTGCATATGGTCACATAGTAAAGGCTTCATAATAAATTCTTGTGATATGTTGACTCCTTAGTCTTACTAGATAAACATTGCCCTACCAATTACGATACTTGTGAAAAAAAACAGTTATTTCAGTTGACAATGTGCAAACACAATTAATCTTGACTTAAAATTACAGTAAATATTTTTATTCATTTGATAATACAATTACCAAAGACTTTAAAAATGGTACTAGAAGTTTCCTCGCTTGATGCTCAGCATTTAGAGGAGAGTTCTAGGTCTGGTCGGCCCGGTGTCAGTATAATGTGACTGGGTGGGGTATCATACCATGCGGCATGATACTCCAGTGTGACAGCGCTTAGAATACTGTCTCAAGTAGACACCGTCGCGATATGACTGAAAAATTGTTGAAAGCGACGCTAAACACCATACAACAACAACATAATACAACCTAGAATCAGCATGTGTAGCAATCCTGACATGTAATTATCTATGAATAATTGACTAATGGACAAAAATATTGTAACTTATCTGGAGTGAAAGCACACACTGTAAATTGTACAACGAGATGAAAAAAAGATTGGTTGAATATAAAGTATAACATACACAAAACAATCCTGGATTGGAATCTTCTCCGGGCTACCAGGGTGACCATTTACCACACCTCATTCTAAAGGAGTTGAGGGCCGTACTTGCCAGTCATCCCATGCCCTCTCTACATACTTACTATGTTTACAGTATTTAACTGTGCCATAGTTTTAACTGTAAACATTGACATAAACATTCATTCTTATTTATACTTTCACCTGAAATAGATGGGTCTGTAATTTAAAGATAATTAATAATAACAAAAATTGCTCTTTTCAGGACCCTTCAGTACAACAGGCTAGAGGGGGCGGAAGACAAGCAGGCCTGGACGACTACAACCCGTTTGCAGAGGGCAATCAAACAAAGCCAGCAGCCGGTGTAAGTTATCACTTGAACAAGGATTTTCAATTTTATATACATTTATATATACATGTTAAGAGTCCAGCAAAACCATTTTATAAATTTTTGAAATTTAATTTGTGATTCTTAGCTGATTTGTTGATGGACCTGTTAACATATCAATCCAACTTTTTCAGGCCATCTCTAGTTTATTTGAGTATTTATAGTCTGGCCATTGTACAGACTTTTAGTTTCATGATTTTGCAAACCTGCAATAATTTTGTTTCAAATTTCCAGTTAAAAGTCTGTTTTACCCACTCTTTTGCTTTTAATGCATTCATATTTAAAAACATTTCTTTAAACTTTTAACTTAATCTGAAATTAGGAAGAGGCCAGAGGACTACTCGACACGGTATTCATTACTTCATTTCCCCTGGATCCATCCTACCTTTTATCACAAATTGCTCCAAGAACTGTAGATTGTGTTTTGTTCTAGTCTTGTGTCACTTTCAAAATGTATATTGGGTTGTCTTAAAAGTATTCAATCATGCTTTATTAATAAAGGGATAATTAAAAATAGGATAAAGAAAGAACATTTCTCAAATTATGGCATCATATGAATTAATGGGGAACTTTGAATTACTTAAAAATAAAAAGAAAGCACAATAAAAGAAATAAATTAATTACTTTTGTTAATTATAAAATGCATTCAATCAATAAAACTGAAGTTTAAGCTATGGACTTCTGAACAAAGCTTTAAGTACTTTTGCTAATATGACATATATGTAAACATTTTCTTGGAGCACTGTTGCCTTCTTGGATAGATGGACACATGAGGGTCATATCAGTTTAGAAAGAATTGTCAGTTTCTCAATTGTGTTACTTTCCCAATTCCTAATCTTTGTTCCATGCACAGATATTCATTCCCTTAGATAATGGTGGTATTAATGGAACCAGTTAAAATACCTACACTTCAATATGTCCTTATTATTCCTTGTACATTTTAGCTCATATTTTGCTTTAAATAAAGTTCAAGCCATAAATTTGGAATCCTGCTTTAAAAATTATAGATAGTTTTGCAACATGCACTATATCAATCTGTTCATATAAAATTATGTATATGGGCAGTCTGATATTTTCATTTTTGGTTATCAGTTGTTTAATTTGCCATTAGATCCCATCTTGCCTTATATATCGTAAATGAAGCTATCCAATATCAAAGAAATAACAGATGTCAGTTATAACCTTATTTTCCAATTTACTTTTCTTATTCAATGTTGTTATCCAATCATTATCAAGTGTGGAATCAAAAATGACCTTCGGTTTTGATACAATTGTGAATTTTGACTTTGCATATAGTGCATTTCAAAAAGTATTTACATATCCATGTTTCTGAATTTACATGAAAGTTTCTGAAAATATGAATTTGTTCATAAGATTGTAGATAAAAACGTGAAATTTACAAACCCGTGTTGATGAAATATTAATAAATCCAGGTGACTGATTATAACTAAAGATGAGTGATGTTTTATTTTTTTTTATAATGTTTACAAGTTTATATTGCTTTGTTGGACAAGATACTGTCAACAGGTTGTAAGTGAAATGTAAATATTGTTGACTATTCTTGGCTTCCCATAAAATAATGTGTGCATCTGGTATGCAATTTGCAAATGAAACTTAATGTGTAGATACCAATTTTGAACATTTTGGTAAAGGGAGGTTAATATGTGTTACAAGTGTCTGACCAAGGAATAGTCTGGTAAAAGGAGAGTAACATGTGATGCTTGTCGTGGTGTGTTACAATTAGAAATGTTTGGTTCCTGACAAGGTGAAGACAAATCGTTTCAAGTAGAAATGGTTCTACATTGAAAGACATCAAAGATATATTTATATAAGGTGTTGGATCTTACTTTACAATAGATGTAAAATGAATATATGTTTATATATATATATATATATATATGAATAAAATTAAATATTTCAGACTACTGGTCAAGCGGCTATTCCACCGCCCCAATCATCACCAGCCATCATGCAGCCATCCAGCGATCCACCACCCTACACGCAAAGTTCTGCCCAGAGGATTGACACCTCGGAGCTAGAACGTCGACAACAGGTATTCATTATGGGTTATTTATCTTTTACATTTTATCTTTTTCATTTTTCTTTTCTCAATATGTTCCGAAGACATCATACTGATCCGGTCTTGAAACATTTGTTTAAATATTTAGCATTATTTTCATGCCATCGATGGTAACAGCCCTCATGAAAGATTGCTACAAGCACAGGTACTGGTCACAATCTCTTGATGGATAAAAAGTATATACGGTCATATAGTATCTATGTCACCCCATAATATAGATACTATATGACCTCATATACGGAAAAAAAAAATTCTATTTATACTTGTATTTACTAATGGGCTTGATTTTTTTGTATCATGTATCTTTATAATTATAATGTATATACAAACATAATGGGGTAGTTCTCAGTTATTCAGCAAATTTCCATACACAATGATGGATTTATTAAATTATAACTTAGAGTAAATATTTTGGTGTTAAAATGTAGTTTAAACATTCCTCTGTATGATTTTAATAATAAAAAGATAGTTTGTGACAAGAAAATCATGTAAATCAAAATTTATGTATGGTAACCTCAAGGTTTTGGACGTTACATTTTATTTATTGACAATAGTTTATGCATTTAATGGGTGATTTCAATACAATAACTTATGATTATTAGATAAGACTGGAGAATACCTATGAAAAAATAATTATAGAAAAAATCAAATATAACCAGAACGAAAGTAATTATATATATTTTGTAGTTGTGGATGTTACTCAAAATTTATATGATAAAAGTTCAGCGTGTTGCTATCTATATCCGAACAAACTGAAATAGTACTCAAAACTTTCAATTAGAGAACATATCCTTGTGATTTTTCATATTAACTTCAAACTGACATACATATATCAGAATAGTTTGTCACAATTCATATGGACGTTACTCTTTGACAATTGACAAATATGCAAATATGTACCGTCCACAACATACACAAATTACAAGATTACTTCTGTATTGTTTTATAATTGTTGTTATATTGTTGTTAATAGTGTACATCTCATCACACTTGACCATGTGTTATAACATTTTATCCTAGTATACATATTTAAACTTGTACTTTAGTGGTTTGAACTCGTTTCACTGCTAACTACTGAACAACTACTAGTAATATTAAAGGGTTATATTAGTAATATTGAAATAAATAAATTATGTTGTCTTACTTCTATTATTTATGTACATGTGCTATCTGTATTATAAGAAGGATTTCCCAACATCTGTGTACTAGGCTGCTAGTAGTATATACTATAAATAAAGTTTATGAGCCCCACCAACCAACTAGTATAGAAAATCACTTAAAGCGTCTATCTGCTCACTGTATTATTACAGTGCTTTCCAAAACTTTGTGAACTAGACTAGCAGCACTTAGTATATCTCCAGTATATATATGAGACCCCCAACCAGAAAAAGTATTGACAAAGTATACAAGTCTCTTCTGACAAATGGCAATTAAAATTTATTGGAAGAATAATCAACTATATCCATATATGTCAGTGAATAATATTTCAAAGTTTTTTCTTCTTTTGATCCCTAAAGAATCTTTTGTTGCTATTAAAATAGCATCTTCACAACTTCCTGAGACATCTCAAAGGTCTGAAAATACACAAATAAAAGTTTTTATATTATTATTAAGTATTTTATACAGTCAAAAAGTTTATTTGTACACATATAACAAAGTTATAGCGCTATAAAAGTAAATAATTAGTATATCAATCCTACTGGGAGAGAGTAAGAAGGCAATTTACTTTTATTTTATCTAAACTGATATTAAATTGTATTGGCACTGTTCTTACCTTTGAATACATAGAAGAATCTCCTAAGTCCACTCGTAGCCAAATCTGGAGAGGAAATAACACTCAACAATATCCTCAAAGATCACTGTGCCTGGTCTCCTAGAGCTGCCAAAGATCTCCACACTCGAGGAAATGGTTTTAATTAACAAACCCATGGCCATTGATCAACCTGGACATAAAAAAATGTTTCTTGATAAATTTGTAGTTATTTTTTGTCTGTATTTATTTAAATTAAATGATAAAGCAACATAATTATGGGCATGAGATTTTCTTAAAGTAATTAAGAGAACAAAATTAGTATCGTTTGTAGTTATTGTTTTTAATATATATATATTTTATATCATTAATACTGGTACTAAGCATTATTATTGACAATTAAATTTTTAAAAATTAAACTGTTAACATGAGAATAACATTCTAAAGGATATTTTGTAAACTTAGATCAATTAATTAGTAATTTATGTTTCAGACTTTAACACATAATTGTTTGTTTCAAAATTCTTGTGTCAAATGTAACATCCATAACAAAGAAAACATCCATGAATTGATAATATTTCTTATTTATCGGGAGTACTGGCAAACTCATACTTAGGTCAACTCAATTTCTACCAAAAAAGGATAATTAATTGTTAATCTTCTTGTCTCTCATATTATTTCAATTAGAGATAATATAAAATCAGTTTTGGATGTTACACATTCAAGTAGAAACAAATGTCAATGTCACATCCACAACATTACCTAACGTCCGCAAACGTAACGTCCAAAACACAACGAAGGAGATATTTGGTGACAGAATAGACAAACTAGAATTGTTGTGTTCATTTACAGAGAAAATGGAATGATATCAAATACTGGGGTATACATCATGGTTTTTAATTACATTAAAGCGTAATCCATTTGGTATAGACAAGTTGACCATGTCAAATAGTAACATCCAAAACACGATAAAATGTCAAGGTATAACGTCCATATACTCATTTGATTTACAGACATAACACGGACCGCTAGCTGCGTCAATACGGCAATTTCCGTCTTTTCTTTCGATTAACATCCATTTTTTATTGTTTGCAATCATCACAATAGTACATTGATTCACTTTAGATGTTTTATCAATAGAGTGATGAAATGTTCTGGACGTTACTCTGACTTTTTGATTGACCGACAACACTTACCTCTATATTCTCCCTGCTGGTGGTAGAGTTGTGTACACACAAACTGATGACGCGTTTTTGGACACGTTTATTTATCCATTGAGGGGTGTTAGATATGATACGATCATAAAATTGATAATTTACGACGATTCGTTTTGGACGTTACAAATAGACCGACATTTATACATTGAGGAAAGTTTGGTGATATTTTTTTATTGTGAAATCCTGTATATCACTCTACTTTACAAGGTAACTTTAAACAAACAACCTAACACCCCCACATGCAAATGATGTTGTCCATGCTTGTATTGTCTAAAAATAGATGCCAGCATTTCATACAAAAATTGACCGACACCGTAACGTCCATACGTAGAATTTAATTTCTATTTAAATCAACTTTTTATCGGCATTTTAGTCTTTTAGAGATGCTTATATTTTAATTTTATTTATGGTTTTACAGTTACCATAAATAATGACTTTATAATCCATCGGAAAGTAACAATACAACTTTATTGTATATACTGATGGTAAAATGTCCCAAAATGGACCCTGTCAAAACTGGCATTTTTCAATTTAAAAATGTTTTAATTTTTTTCTTTCTGACCATGTCTCCATTAAACTATCTTTACTATTCATTCAGATCATATCTAAAAGTATTAACACAACAAACATGTCAAATAAGCTTTATTTTTATTACAAATTATAATCAAAGTTCCATGGTAGTGAATTGCTGAATAACTGAGAACTACCCAATGCTGATTTTCTGTTTGTTCTTCACTGCAATTGCTTTAATTTGTTTTCTTTTCAAAATGCTCAACTTTTTAGTATGTGCACTTACTTGTGAAAGATGTGTTGGATATGTCACTAATTATGTCAATAATGTATACCGGTATTATATACAATATGATTGATTGATTAATTGAATATTTAGCGTCATTTTTATGCCATCGAGGGCTAACAAATGGTCAGTTAACCTAACCATTGTTTCCTGGGATCCTAAAAGGTTTACCAGTACTCGAGCATATCAGTCATCATGGAGACTGTTGCCAGGCAGGGATTGGAACTCACGACCCCTGGATTGATAGTCAGACACATAACAGAATGTGCTAATCGGGCCCTGCTATATATATAATATGAAGGCACACGGAGGAAGATCCAGCATGTTTGACTGTGTAACCTCTTGAAATAAAACATGTTCTGAGGTCCTTTTTGTTAACATTTCTTTTATCATAATGTAATCATCTTATGTTATCTAAAATCTTGTGTTTGTAGGAGCTTGAAAAGAAAGCAGAAGAATTGGCAAGAAAAGAACAGGAAATGAAAAACATGCAATTTCAAGGTTGGTATTTGTAACACAGTGTGATCATAGTTTACACAAGTGTATTTATAAACATGTGTTGAATAGATAGTTAAAAAAGGACCTGTAAAGAGTAATATTAGATTTACTTGGTGAATGATGCATACATGTATTGTCAAATTGTTGTACAGCATTTAAGTGTTAATGTCACTAGAGTATCATTTGTGTGTGCTTGCTTGTATCTGCATTGAGTTATGCACATATTAGATGTAACATAATGTTATGAATTTATAAAACATAATATATTGAGGACAGGTGTCCCTATCATGTTACATGTATGTGTTTGTTACATGATAGACTTGGGACTGGTGTCCATATCAGGCTACATGTTTGTTACATGATAGACTGGGGACTGGTGTCCATATCATGCTACGTGTTTGTTACATGATAGACTGGGGACGTGTGTCCATATCAGGCTACGTGTTTGTTACATGATAGACTGGGGACTGGTGTCCATATCAGGCTAAGTGTTTGTTACATGATAGACTGGGGACTGGTGTCCATATCAGGCTACGTGTTTGTTACATGATAGACTGGGGACTGGTGTCCATATCAGGCTACGTGTTTGTTACATGATAGACTGGGGATTGGTGTCCCTATCAAGCTGCATGTTTGTTACATGATAGACTGGGGACGTGTGTCCATATCAGGCTACGTGTTTGTTACATGATAGACTGGGGACTGGTGTCCATATCAGGCTACGTGTTTGTTACATGATAGACTGGGGACTGGTGTCCATATCAGGCTACGTGTTTGTTACATGATAGACTGGGGACTGGTGTCCATATCAGACTACGTGTTTGTTACATGATAGACTGGGGACTGGTGTCCATATCATGCTACGTGTTTGTTACATGATAGACTGGGGACTGGTGTACATATCATGCTATGTGTTTGTTACATGATAGACTGGGGACTGGTGTACATATCATGCTATGTATTTGTTACATGATAGACTGGGGACTGGTGTCCATATCATGCTACGTGTTTGTTACATGATAGACTTGGGACTGGTGTCCCTATCATGCTACATGCTTGTTACATGATAGACTGGGGACTTGTGTACCTATCATGCTAATTGTTTATAACATGATAGGCTGAGGACTTTTGACCATATCATGCTACGTTTTTATAACAGGATAGACCGAGGAATTGTGACCCTATCATGCTACGTTTTTATAACAGGATAGACCGAGGACTTGTGACCCTATCATGCTACGTTTTTATAACAGGATAGACCGAGGACTTGTGACCCTATCATGCTACGTTTTTATAACAGGATAGACCGAGGACTTGTGACCCTATCATGCTACGTTTTTATAACAGGATAGACCGAGGACTGGTCTCCCTATCATGTTTGTAACAGGATAGACCGAGGACTGGTCTCCCTATCATGTTTGTAAAAGGAAAGGCTGAGGACTGGTCTCCCTATCATGTTTGTAACAGGATAGACCAAGGACTGGTCTCCCTATCATGTTTGTAAAAGGAAAGGCTGAGGACTGGTCTCCCTATCATGTTTGTAACAGGAAAGGCTGAGGACTGGTCTCCCTATCATGTTTGTAACAGGAAAGGCTGAGGACGGGACCTAAATTCATCAATATTTTGAGTCTGAGATTGAGACTCAAACTCCAATTGTCAAGAATTTCAGATTCAAATAAAATCTATTTAACAAGCAAATTACCATATTTATTTGCATAAACAAACAGGTTTAATGATTATTTAACAGAAAATGTTACAGAATCACACTTCTTACCCATAATTGTATGTTTAGAGGGTTTTACACAAATGTTAGATTTTGAGTCTAAGTCCAATTCTCAGTCTCAAACTATTGATGAATTTAGGCCCTGGCCCCGGTTTCACAAAAATACGTAAGTCTCTTATTTTGCTTAAACTGGATAGTGTGCTCAATTTTATACTTAAATTGAGCACTATTTGAGTTTAAGTAAAATAGCAGACTTAAGTATTTTCGAGAAACCGGGCCCAGGTCTCCCTATCATGTTTGTAACAGGATAGACCGAGGACTGGTCTCCCTATCAATTTATGTGTTTATAACATGATGAGACTCAGGATTGGTGTCCATATGATGCCCATAAACATGATATCCATATAAAGCAGCACTACAAAAATAAGCCATTAGCTGTGCGCAACACTGTAAACTTCTTAACTTTTTGTACCATTCATATATATATAAATATATAATTATACTAATTTATTGAATAAAAAGTAAGTTCAGAGCTTTATTGGATCACTCACAATACCTTTTTCTTGGGTAGAACTAATAAAACATGTTTTTTAAGAGGTTGCCTGATCGAGCATGGGATCAAACTAGCAACTCTAGCATGAATGACCTACACCATATCTATATATGGTATGCTATACCACCTTGTGTATTTTACTTATTATGTTATTTAATATTGAAATTTTGTTGACCTTCTACAATCATACCCTTGGATCAACAGTTGACACAGTCTCTGTTAACAAAATATTGTCTATCTTTATATTTTCTATGTTTGTTATTTTAGATAGACAAAATAACTGGCCACCATTACCAAAGTGGTTCCCTGTTGGTGCTTGCTTCTACCAGGATTTCTCAGTTGATATACCATTGGAATTCCAGAGAACAGTTAAATTTGTCTATTATATATGGGGATGTAAGTAGCAAATCATATCCTAGGTTTACATTTATACCAAGAATCCTTTTGATAGTAGATTAGTTGTGCAAGTATTAAATATATATAAAAGGTCAAATACAAGAATGACCTGAACCAGTCAACATAATTTTTATGTTATTGCTCAAATGTATATGCTATATCCTGTCTTGTTTTATATTGATTTAGTTAAAATAAATCATACTGTCATACTGGCCTCTCTTGCCTTTACATATCACTTTTTTCTTTATTGAGGGACTGTTTAATCCAGTATTGGCAGTGCACCTGGGATATTTATAACGCACTTCCACCTATATCACAGTTTCATTCCCTGGATCCCAGCTTCCGCATTATTACAGGACCGAGTTTATGGGTACTTTGATTTTTACAGGATTACAAAAGAAGAATAGTGAAGGGAAGTTGCCACTGTTCATCATTTCATTTGTCTGTCCATCCGTGTGTGCATCCTATTTACTTAAAACAATATTGTCTATAACTAATTGGAATTTAATTTTTTTTCAGTTTATTCATTCACGTTATTCCTGAATGTTCTGGGTAGTTTAGCCTACTTTATTGTTGATTCTGATGGAGGTGCTACATTTGGTCTCTCACTGTTGTGGTTAGTTGTATTCACACCATGTTCATTCGTGTGCTGGTACAGACCTGTGTATAAAGCATTCAGGTAAGTGTTATATGTCAAAATAAATTTTAAATGAAATAGAAGTATAATACATGCATAATAGTAACATTTCTGTGATTTTTGTTGTTGATTGGTGCATGTGACTGCAATTGACTTGTTATTACTTATAACACATTTGAACATAGGAAAAGAGCATGTAGGAAAAATTGATTCGCAATAAAATCATTTACAGTTTTAAAATACCAATCACAAAGTTTTTGTGATTATATTAGATGTAAAATGTTATTAAAATTTTTGGTAAAATATGGAAGTTTTCAGTTTAAGCTCTATTGGTCAGCAGCTAGGCGTGTTTATGATGGTGCGTTGTACTATGTAGCCGGTCATCAGGTTTTAACAGCTCTTTTTCCGAAACCACTAAACCAATTATAATCAAACTTCACATGGTAGTGAGACACAAGATATCTGTTTGCTCAAAAGTATTATTCAATTCCAGGAAGATTGCATTTTTATAAGGGACCAGAAGAGACCCAAAAAGTGTTAGATAACCGGCCAGATCAATATATCCTTTGGATTGTTCAACGTTTGCAAAATTGGCGATGTCCCCTTTCTTGAGTTCATTGGCAAAATGTTTAGTTTTGAAATTTGGAGGCATTTGCCACGTGTTCACAATGATGACATTTTCTTATTTGTTTCTCCTTTTCAAAGAAAAAAATAGCGTTATTTTTCTATCAGTGTCAGACAATTACTGAATGAGTAAAATGTTCACAAGTATAGTCTGTAGTAATTATGTTGTATCAAAAACAGATTTCTTTCAAGATATAAAAATATTAATTCAACTTAAAATTATTGATTTATTGCATTTTCCCTCTATTTCTTTTCAGGAGTGACAGCTCATTCAACTTCTTTGTGTTTTTCTTCATTTTTTTCTTCCAATTTTGTGTGTGCGTCCTAATGTGTCTCGGCATCACAGATTTTTCCGTGTAAGTATCATATTTTTGTGGGTGGTGAAACTTTTGATGGCAATTTGTATTCTTCAATTACATTTTAGTCAAATCTGCCATTTCATAATGTGACTGTTAAGAAAGAAATTATTAATCTTTTCCTATTTCATCTTCTTCATTTCATCTTCTGACTGCTCCGTGTCCATTATTTCCTGTTAAACTTTAAATTTTGTGCACATTACCAACTGCACTTAACCTAAGTTACACAGTTTGTATATTATAACCATGAATCTCATACCAAGGTTTTTGAGTTGGATAATACAGTTTTTCTGTTACCCTCTGATATCTAACTTTAACAGAAAACAAAAAGTACTATGTAAACATTGCAGTTCATTAGTAATTAATCAAAATTAAATCGGTCCACCAATGGTGTCGGATTTTTTTTTTTTTCCTTTTTCAGATGTTAGTAATTTTTGTAAATACCTTTTACCCTTGCAAAATATAAGACTATTAAAGGGACACAAGGCAATTTTTAGTTAATTTAACTCCTGAAAACTTTATACATGTAGCTAATTTATTGTATGAGAATACCACATTATGTGTGCAGACTTTTACTGTTATTTCTGTTGTATAAAGGGACAAGCTCTTGTAAATGGTTAAATGGCATCATACTTGGATTGCTCATGGTTATATATGACAGAGATTGTAACCTATATTTCATGGCTGGAAATTTCCAAATAATTATACTTGGAGATACTTTCACATGGTGAAATGTGTAAGCAGAAGTAAAATGCAATTTCAAAATTGTGTACTCCTTTAAAAACCTTTTGTTCCACTGTACATTTACAAACAATAAGACAACATCAAGCTATATATCATAGACTATTGGGAATTGTTTTAGGGGACAGTTCACATAGTACAGCATATATACTCCTGATGTTCATAACATACTTTTATTTATTTCAGTGTATATAAATCTCTTGTTTATTATGTAGCTGTATATATGCATACATATTATAGTGTTAATTTCAGTGTGATGTTCATTACGTTTTTACATACATGCATACACATGATGATGTTTATTTCAGCGGTATTATTGGAGGACTTACTGTCGTAGGGGACAATGTGGCCGTCGGGTTAATTATGATCTTTATTGGCATATTATTTGGCATTATGTCCATATTGTCATTTGCCACTCTGGTCAAGGTAACGCATTAGAAATAGGCCAATGTCCTAGACACTCCTCGATTATTTTTGTCATATCAAATTGTTTTGTAAATTTTGTTGTGATTCTTGGTTTCATATAAATATTGAAATGTAAAGAAAATTGTACAGTTACGACCAAAATGAAAATGTAAAATTGTATCGTTACTGTGTCAGCAATTAAAAAAAAAGGACACTGTCATAAACATTTTATAGCCATATTAAAACCAAAATTAACCTCATCTACCTCTGCAACCCTTGGTACGGAAGCAAACACAAATTCTTTTCAAAGGATGACCAAAAGTGTGGCATGGTCACACATGTTAAAAAAGGAATTGAGCAATTTAAGTAAATTTGATAATTTCATTTGCCAATAAAATGAAGTGTATACATGTATTATCATTAACTTGATACTTGTAATAATTAGTTACTTAATACAATTTCCAAGAGGCCCTCAATTTGGCAGCTACAATTTCATTGGTATAATAAATACCAATATTTAAAATAATTTATTAACTGTATTTTTTTATCTGTAATAACCAAACATGACAACAAAAGCTACATTTGGTACAGTGTTGTGAAAAATGTGACATTATGCATGTCTCAAGTCTTGTATGAAGTTTTATTTCTGTAATTAACATTCAGTGAACACAATCGTTAAGTCTAACATGACACGTGGCATGATACAGAATGATGTATTATAGAGTAGAACTGTGTGGAAATATTTGAAACAAAAAAATGCACTAATTCTAAAGATATTTTGCTCATTGTCGTGCATGTTGTAACCAGATATAACTCACTGTCGTGCACATTGTAACCACAGTGTTTCAACTGCATGACCCGGAGAACTTGAAGCTTTCTAAAAGCCATGCTTGTTAATTGAAAAGGTTAGTCAAACCATCTTGTGTAGCTGAGAAGATAGTAACAAAATAAAATTCATACACGATTTTTGAAACAGTTAATTTTACCTTATCTGGTAAGAAACTTATGGGAGTGCAGTTTATAGTTTGCTTACCAAGAAAACTCCTTTCCTAGGCTAATTCTATTGGGGGAAGATGTGAATTACAACAGTGGTCTGGTTAAAACAAACCACTTTGACAGAGATGCCAACTCCTCCGATTTCAGCGGATTAAATCCAATTTTTGTACGAAAACTCTGCTCTCTGATTTTCTATAAATTTTCTCTGTTTTTTAAAAAATTAGTACCGGATAAATTTCACAGGTAAAACAAATAGTCAGCACCGTTTACACTGACACCGGTTCTGATGTTTGGACATTTCCATATGCGCTACATCACCTCAAGAAGCTTTATTAATTAGGTTATCTGGAAAATACCCCAGTAAAGGACAATCAACAACCTTCACAACTAATATCATGGTGGATGCAACACCACCAAAGAAAGAAAAAAAAACATTTATTAAAAGTTACAGCGATGCATATCCTTTTTTTTTCGATGTCGAGGATGGGCGTGCATTATGCATTCTGCAAGGTCTGCAATGCAGAAATTTTATGAAATATTCATTAATGAATGCATGACATTTTATCACTGAAATGTGCTAAAATGCCATCTCGGAGCATCTACAACTTTTTTTTCTGTGGGAGAACCTGCTGACCCCCCTCGATTTTCACCACACTCCTATTTTCAGTAATTAAGAGTTGGCATCTCTGCTTTTATTTGAGTACACGTTGAAAATTATTCACTAATTGGGTATATATATTAAAAGTTATTTGCAAATGAAGTAAATTATTCATTTCAGTATGAATATTCAAAAATTCTGAAACAGCACCACAGTCCAGTCCTTTAATAATTTGCATTAAGTTTTAACTATTAAATGATGATTTGTCAAATTTGTACTAAATAAATGGTGATATTTGAAATTTTTTGTGCTAGAGTTATTTACATTTAGCAAATAATATATTTATCCAACAAGTGATACTTTGGTGGGATATCTTTTGATACTGTATGTGGGTGGCTGAAAGCCTTTCATAAGTCAAAGTCTCTGCTGGTAGTTAACCCTTTACTTCATATAGACGCCTTTGGACACCTCTAATATAGATGCCTTTGGACACCTTATATAGAATGCTTTTGAATTATTTGGTGAATTATTTTTATATCAACTGACAGAGTGGAAAACAGTGCAGGAAGTGTTCAGATTGCTCGTTACGAGCAATCTGAACTCTTCCTGCACTGTTTTCAAAGGCCTTCTGTGATTGGTGCGGGAAAACGCGTATCTATGGAGTAAAGGGTTAAACATGCATGCAGCCATTATATTGTTTTAAGACAATAATGCTAATTAAATTGTTTATTTCATTCTTTTGTTTCCAGATGGAACGTCAAATCTGCTTCATTTTGTGTTTACGCTAATTATTTATCATTTTATGCTGTTCACAATTTAATTTCATTTCAATTGATGCTGCATCTGGCTCGCCACAATATTCAAATTTGGAATGAGCCGACTAATTTCTAAGTGAAACCTTTTTGCTGGAAAAAGCAATCATTAAATTCAGAATTGACAGATGTTAATGTTCCAGGCAGGTTTCTGTTTTACAAAAGTGACACTTGTTACAGGATTGCTGTTTATGTTCTAACAAGCATGTTACTATTATTGTGGAGAGCATAGTCCAGTGGTAGAGCATAGAGAAGACTCAAGCTTCTTATTGTTTTGCCTTTCATTTATTACAGTGGCTGGATAAATGGGTTAAAAAGAGTTGGGTCAGATGTTGGTGTCGGTGTAATCATGTTGGTGATTGCGTTATTCCTTACTATCAATGCTGTAGCAATGATAATAATGTTAATAAAGGTATGCAGCAAGACGGAAAGTCTGAAACACAGCAAAGTTTGCCTTTTTACATACTCTGCTGACACCTACTTTGCTTCATCAGATCTCCTCTAGATGGCTTGAACTCCTTGATGCTAAAATCTTGTCTCATGGGTGTGGCTGTCTGTAACAGTTCATATAAGTACATTACTAGACTATCTGTATGAGCATATATTAGCACAACCTACGTAATTATAATGCTAACAAAAAGTCACAAATAATCGCATACAAGTCATGTTTGTCATGTGCACATATGCACATACAGAGACATTCATTGTTGTCCTCATTTATAAATAGCTGCAAGCAATAATATGTTTTTAGTCAACACAACCTAATCCATTACATACAGCTAGCTACAAGTAATACATTCTTATCCATTCATAGCTCCAAGCAATAATATCATCTGACTTGGCAACACATTATTATTCATTCATAGCTACATGTATCAGCAATACTATCATCTGACTTTGGCAACACATTCTAATCTTTATATAGCTACCAGCAATAATATTATCTGAATTTTGGCAACACATTCTTATCCATTCATAGCTACAAGCAATACTGTCATCTGACTTTTGCAACACGATCTAATCCATAAATAGCTACAAGCAATTATATCATCTGACTTTGGCAACATATTCTTATCCATTCGTAGCTACAAGCAATACTTTCACCTGACTTTGGCAACACACTCTTATCCATATATAGCTACAAGCAATACTATCTGACTTTGGTAACACATTCTAACCCATTCATAGTTAATACAAGCAATACTATCATCTGACACTTGCAACACATTCTTATCCATTCATAACTACAAGCAATATCATCCGACTTTGGCAACACATTCTTGTCCATACAAGCAATAATTTCATCTTACTGTGGCAATAAGTTCTAATCCATATATGACTTCAAGCAAACTATATACCATGATTTTTGGCAAAATTTTGTAATATTCACCCATATAATTATAGCTATAAGCAATATAATACACTGACTTTTTATTAACTTAACATAATCTGATTTTAGACAACACACTCTAATCTGTATGTAGCTTCTAGCAAAAATATACTTGATTTTCAGCGACGGATAGTCCTTATATATAGCTTAACGCAATAATGTACCCTGACGTTTGGCAATCTGTTGTCTTTACCCATATAGCTTAAGCAATAATATACCCTGACTTTCGGCAACACATTGTGTCCCTTGCCCAAATATAAGCTGGCTATCAGAGGATACCTGTTAATCTCCAAGTAATGCTACCTTCTGATGGCAACTATCTTTTACAGATTAAGATTTTTTTCAGATGACGAGTCTAAATTGTATCGGTTTAGGGTAGATATATTGAATAATTATTGACATTGCATTCTACATGAATAATATTTTTTTGCCATCTCGTCTGTATTGTAGAGGGTGGATAACTGCTTTTAGGACTGTGGGTAAAAACACTGCAGTGGGAGTAATAATGATGTTTATTGCATTGTTTTATACTCTTTGTGCTGTTGCATCTATGGTGATGTTGATAAAGGTATGATTTGCATTCCATTTTGTATAGTTATTAACTTATTAACTGCTTTCCAGTCTTAATTAACAATAATCTACATTGAAGTGTATTTACTCCACCTAGTGACCAGCCAACGTAGCCACACCACTCTCTGTCTTGGGTGAACTCGTATTACTTAAGATTTTACTGCCAGAGTTCTGCCGACTCATTTCACATGCTTGAGTGGTAAAACACACTTAAGCTGATACTATAGATTTAGACCCCTGTTGTTGCACGTCTATGACATCTTGCATTTATTTATTTTCTTTGTGCGAGTCAGTTTCATAAAACCTTTTTTTTTTTTACAGCATGGTTAAATTATTAATTATTTCTCATAGGACATCAGCCATTTTAACCCATATGCTGAGACTTTATAGGCAGATTGGAAAGTTTCAAGGGTCATTTGATTGAATAGTGAGTGTGACAGAAACGCATCATTTGAGAGTTATGGAAAACCCCGGGTCATTCAAATTACAAATTTTCAAGGTTGACCAATTATGTTGTGATCCTTGGATCAAATTCCTTTCAAACTCAGTTGTAACGCAATGCTCATTAAAGGTGTGAGTATAAGAATCACATCAAAGGAAGTTTTGATGGGATCTTTTGTTTCAAAATCCTTTTGATCTATTTAGTTGTTGCAATTTTTATTTGGTTGCATGGGTGCATGGTGATTTATGCATGTTAGCTCAAGAGATGTGATCAGAATAATGTTATCTAGGTTGTTTCTTACAGACCTAGAATACCACATTTATATTGTGCCTCTAACTCCACCCACTTCCTTCATATTGTAGCATTTTATGTACAGTACAGTTTCCTGCACAGACCAGCCTTGCTGATGTATATTGCACATATACGCTGTATTATATTCCCCACACATTCATGTAAACACACCAGTATAACCCTGTTTAATCCCGTGCACTATCCGAGCTATATTGTGTATATTTTTAGAGGCTGGATTATTTCTCTAAAGGTAATTGGGCAGCACGCTGCTGCAGGGGCCGTCATGATGTTTGTAGCCTTGTTTTTCTCCATTACTGCGGCAGCATCTATGATAATGCTTGTAAAGGTATGGATTTCCATAGGGCATTACTCCACCCATTTCTCATAAAGTGTTTTTTTTTTATAGCTCACTTAAGAAGTAAGCTTACGCTGTTCGTCTGTGAGTTTAATTGTCCATTTAACTAAAAAATAATATCATTATATACACTTCATATTTTTTAAATTTACATAATTGTTTGATTGAAAGGTTGTTTATTTCTTTTACAGTAATCATAAATATGCTGCATATTTTTTAACATGTTTCAGCTTATAATATCAAAATGTTATTCAAAACATAATTAGAGGGAATGGAGTGGAGAAAATCACGATTTCATTGAATGATTTGGCAAAATTTAATCATTTTCAAGACAAATCTGAAACTTGATTGTTGAAGACGAAATTAAAGGAGAATGGCTTAAAAATCACTTCTAGGTATCGAGATAAAAATAACATGAAACTAACATTAAAGCTTATATCATGGACTGATATTTGGTTATTGATAATAATCTTTGTATGTCATTAATAATTGTTTCCTGGCTGTGGTGGCTGAATTGAGATTGAATAATAACTAACAGTTCAGGTCCTCCGTGGCCAAAGTGGTCTTTAGCACTGTGGTCTGATGACCACTTGCCTCTTTTCGCTTAGGTTGTGGGTTCAATCCCAATTTGGTCACCAAAAAAATTATGTGATGATGTTTGCTGAACAACAGTGGATCTAATCTAATTCATTTTGAGGTATTCCTCATCCAGTACAACAGACTTCGCCTTGTATAATCTGTTATTGTTGAAAGTTGTGTTGAATCCCATTTAAAAAAAGTTAGAATTAATTTTCGTTTGCAATGTTGTTTTGTGAGTGTCAGTCATCTGTTGTGTATATGTGTTATCTGGTATAAATGTTGTTTACATGGATAGTCTTTATATTGTGGTATGTTATTTTTTTCTTAAATATTAAAGAACAACATTTTAATTGTTTTATTTTTTGTAAAGCTCTATTGATAAGTATTGAATAGTTAAAAAAATTATCAAAAAGTAAAATATAATTATACTTTAAGTTGTAAGCATGATTATAGTTTATTCCCAGAAAGAAAAGTTATTCTTGTACATTTACTTTTATTCAACATTCATCTACACATTTCACATTTTCCTACTGGTTGAGAAGGCTTGGTTGTTTGTAATTGTACCTACCTACTTAGTATTATTTCATTGATATTAAAGCTTCCATATCTAATGCGATATGCTAAAGATGTTACTTTTATATGACCAAAGTGAACAGTCCAAAGTCGAATTTTCTGACAGCAGTCCGTGATAAATAATTATAATCTTTTTTAGATTTTCTTTTACTAATAAAATTGGATTAATGTTAATGTGCTTAACCTGTAATGTGAAGAAAATGCTTTTGGATCTCATTAAAAAACCAACAAAAAGCTAAATCAGTGCCAGATTTCAAATTAAAACTAGAGATATATATTCAAGACTGTAACCATTTATGATTTACTCATCATATCAGCATGTTAATTAACTTTCTTGTGTATCAATTAATATTTGGTGTGTAACTGTATAAAAATGTTAAACTACAGGCCAAGTTTGATATTAATCAACTTTTACTTGAGACATTGTCCCTTTTTAGACTTAATTTTCGATGAAGTAATTGTTCGTAATCAACAATTTCTGAGTGAATTTTTGTATTTAGGTAACATTTGGTGTGTTCGATATTTGTTAACATCTATCCAATTATGCAAGAATTATGCCCCCTTTTTAAGTTAATTTTAGATAAATTAATACAGTGAAGGCATGTGTGTCCTATGGACGCATTTCTTGTTTTAACATAATTTCAGGCAATAATAAATTAATTGCTAGATTATCATACTCATCCTAATTTTCATACCGCCCCGACCCTTTTTATTTTCATAAAAAAGAAAAAAAATATTAAAAAAAACATCAACAATTTTTAAAATAAAAATGAAAGATAAAATCATCCTGTCGTCCTCGTTGTTAAGAAAAATTTGGATGATAATCTAGCAATTATTTGTAATGACCTTATGAAGAGAATTTCTAATAAAAAAAAAATAAACTGGATACCATATATGGCCTTTTATTTGTTGAAAATGGCATTTCAAAAATAAAATGTCTTGAATAAAAAAAATTTCCAAGTGAACAATGTACTGGCATTAAAACAAAGTAATATTTGCATGAAGAAAAAAAGAAGAGTTACTTTTCATCTGACTTAATACTTTAGTAGCCTCTACTTGTATTGTAAATAAAAGTATTTGTTTTATGGTTTGGTTTTAATTTTGTATTCTTATTTTTAGGTACATAGGATATACAGAAGTACAGGTGCCAGCTTTGCCAAGGCACAACAGGAATTTGCCACTGGGGTGATGACTAATCCAGCTGTCCAAACAGGTGTGTCCAATGCAGCATCCTCGGCTGCCCAAGGCGCAGTCCGGGGAGCAGCTTCACAGTATGGAACTGGCGGTGGCGGCAACAAGTATTAAAGCTTCGAGTTGAGTCACAAGAAGCGTGGATGATATAAGACTGTTTTGCGGTGAATAAAGCTTGAACAACTTTGTTGTATTTATAGTGTAACAAAAACAGAGGGTCAACACTTGTATCATACTAAAAGATGATGATGGACGTAACAGGATTATTAATGGTAGATGATACACGGACAGTTTTGATCGGGCTTTGTGAGATGTGACTTTTGAGTTTAAAGAAAACAAAAACGTTTTGTAGTGTTTGATATAAATGAAAAATAGTATGTTAGAATGAATAAAAGGCACTTGTATCTTATGGACACTAACAATTTGAATTATTGTTATTTTTTTCAATTTATAATGTAAATTATATTCATGGATGAAAGTGACCAACTGTAAAACTATATATGTAAATGTTGCAATATAATGTTGGGCAGAAATGGAAATATTCAAATACATATAGTTGAACATAATTAGTTCAACTCAATTTGTTTGTAAACTAAGTTATTTTGAACAAATTCCTGGACTTTTTGCTAATAATTCATAATCCACATTGGAAGTTAAATATTAACTTGAAAACTGAGATTTGACTTTATAAATATAAACTGAAGAAGATGCTTTTGTTAAAGGGTTATTTTATTGTTGATAGTAACAATTTACATATATCTAGTTGTCACAACAATTGCTCATGAGTGTACTATTTGTATTGGTAAAGATGATTCTGTGATTTAAAAATTGGGTCCTCTTTGGCTGATTGGTCTAAGGCACCCTCTCCATATCTCTTGCCTTTCACAGCTAAGGTTGTGGGTCCGAGTCGCGCTCGGTCCAAAAACTTTATGTGAAAAAGTTTGCCAGTTGCGGAGGTTCTACTCAGATCCATCCTGAAATTTTTCTCCACCAGTAAAACTGGATATGCCATATATAACCTGAAATGTGTTGAAAATGGCTTTAACTCTATTAAAAATAAAAGATAGTTTTAAAATACCCTACATGTAAATCGTAGACAGACTTTTAAACTATTGATTGGTTACAGGTACACAATTGTGTGTGGGGCTGGATATATAATCTAGGTTGAAATTCAATGCAAGTAAATGTTCATATTTCTATTTCTATAAAAGTTCTGCTTTTCTTATCAGTTTACAAACTGTGACTGGTATTATTCCATTAAATGTGTTTGGGGTTCAGTTAAATTTTTTCAAAACTTTATATAAAAAATACTATCATAGTGCTTTATAAATTGTTTTATTAAGCAAAAATGTTTGTTATTGCTGTATTTGCTGTAATTTAAAATACACTTGATTTCTATTTTGATGACGAACCAAGTAACAATCTAAAAATTACTGGTGTTTAATTTAAGAAGATCAATTTAGTTTGTATAAATACATTTTGAATTAGTAACGTTTGTCAAAAACAATTTGACAGTGACATAAGTGTGTAAAGATATGTTCCATATTTACCATTGCATGCCCAGTGTCATTATTGGATATGATGATAATGCCACCAAATAATGTTAGGGACCAATGTCTGTATGTGTTTGCCATGGAAACAAATAACTATATGAAATAGTTTCATTTCAGTACCATAATAGTAACATTTAGTAGTAGACTTTGAAAGCAATTGTAATGTATTAAAGCAGTTCTTCATAATATGCTGACCATTATCTGAATGAAATACTGATTGTTTGTCAAATGTATTCGTATTTTCGGTAAAACATTTCTTATAGACAGGGTTGAAGATGGAGCTGTTGTTTATATATCTATCTTTCATTGCTTGCCCTCTAGGGCTTGGGGAATTCCAAAGTACAAACTGTTAAAAAAAAAGTCAGTATTAAGTTTCAGTATCTAAATTACTGTAAAATATAACCCGACCCACCATGTTTACTACTGAATTATTTCAATGTTCATTTTTACTATAATTTGGCAAAACAACTTTTTATGTTTTGGACTGAAAGAGTCTGTTATTTCTTGAGCTCCAAGATATGTATAATACATATGGAATTATCTATATAAAAAAAAGGTTTTTCCATATATAAATAAGAGAGATCAGTTTTGTCTTTGTAACTTCCGAATTATAAGCAATGAATAAGTGAAATTATTTTGAATCTTGGTATTACTCCTGTTAATTGAATATATTCACTCAATATCAAGGAATTATACCAGCTTAACAGTTATTTCATATAATAATCATAGCATGCAGAAGGAAATATAATGGGACTGTGATGACTAGCCATATTATATTGAAAGCTAATACATTGTTAAAATGTTGGAACAGGAACCTTTCTGATTGTTAATGATATGTTTAATGTATAAATATCTTTTCTTCGCATAGATACATGCCAAATGTTTGTATTTTTCTGTACAACGCGAGTTGTTATCAATTCATAGTTACTGCAACAAAAAATATGATAACCATAAATTGTATCTTTATGTTGACTTGTACAGTTATGAATGTCGCACCAAACCAGGTGTTGTCTTCTAGTTTCCAAATCCATCTAGATAGGGTCAGTATACAAGATTGTCCAATCCATTAGGGAATACAAGTTGATAGTTTAAATAACTGAGTGATAGTTAGTGGGGTTAGACTGAAGTCTTATTTATGTGCAAGTGCTTAAAGTTTTATGTTTGTGATTTTGTGTAGTTAATTGCCAGCATTGTGCATATGTCAAAACTAGCATTGTGCATATGTGCAAAGGGTATAATGCAATGGAACATGTAACCTATTTATGTTTTAATTCATATAAATGTATTTGTTATAAAAAGAATCATTAAATTTCATTCATTGTAAAAATGTAAAGTGTATTCATGTAACAACTTAATTTGTGTCCACATGTCGTATAATATCATCCATTGTTTGTTGAGAAGGCCACAAACATTGCCTGGAGAGAAATTATGTTGAATCTTAATTTAATACATTTGCACATGTATAAAAACAACAAGGTCACTTAAACAGAAGTACATTAAACTGCAAAAAGCATATTTCTGAAGGGCATTTTTGCAACTTTAAATAAAACGTTTTAATTTCTGAGCACGGGGCCAAAACTAGCAGCTGATGACAGTATAATGATGTTTTTTATTACTAATAGTAAGGAAAAAATGAGATTTCTGTAGATAAATTATTATATACAAAATTATGAAAGATTCTACATGAACAATATTTAGCTTTTTTTAAAATTAACAAGTTTTTTTGTGCTTCTCATCTTTTGTACCAAATTGTGTATGATATATAAATACTTGGGGGAATGAGAATGTAGATATGATATATTTATTTTTTAATTATCGTCTGTACCAGTGTGATAGTTTCAATGCTATACATTTGTTTCCCTATCATGGATAGTGTAGCTTTGAATGAGCATGTGTAAATGATTATTTAGTTGTGTTTAACTTAGCAGGCCAAACCTTGCTTAAACAACCACAAAAAGGAAAGTCGATAGTGACCCCTACGGAACAGGTTTATTTGTTTTATAGAGAGTTCTTTTAAATTTAAACTGCACACATTAGATATAGAACATACAGTTGCCAAGCCTGGTGGCTTCAAAATGGAGGTTAATATTAATATGGTAATAAATTATAAATTATGATGTTATATAATTAGTCTATAATTACGTTGTTTTAGTTCATTTTCTTTTTTTCTAGTTTTTTAAAATAAAGTTGTCATTAAAGGTAACAAATTGAGTATAAGAACGAATTTGCTGCTATTTTGCAGATATAAAGGCTCTAGGTTCATTCTGCATAATTGTATTTATGTTGCTTTTATTAATTGTTGTCATAGTACATAGAGAGTGAGCCAGGAATCTTCCTTCCAGTTGGCGTCATTTTGTGCTGCTTTAATATAAACCCATTCCCCCAAGTTATTAATTCACAATAAAATATCTCCAGCTACAATATCTTAATATGTAAATATTTAGAGCAGTGCTTTGTGCATATCTTTCTCATAAAACTGGTATATTTCATAGAAATTGATTAATACAGTTTAAAAAACACCAACACGTAAAAACCGTTAGTTTTATAGAAATTGATTGAAATTTAATTAAACATTTAAGAAGTATAATTTTAGAGATCTTTATATTGTCTATTCGTGAACATTGAAAAAACAGACTATATATCTTTGCAGACGATCATTAAATGAAAATGTGTAAAATACACATTAAGTTCTGAATCGCTGAAGTATTTTTGTGTGCTATAAAAATTACATTGAGATTCCAATGTCATTCCATTGTACATTTACTTTCTATATTGCATAGTTTTGTGCAGCTGTTTCAAAGAAATAGACAACTGTAATGAATGTTTGCTTGAAACTCCTAGAGCTGGGAGGCATGTTGTAAATAGTTATTAAAAAAACTTGTTACATTAACCAAATCTATCATTGTTAAATTAATAGTTTAACAAAAAGAATGTATATATCTTGTGTTGTATGTAAATCTCTGGCAAGGATATTCCGATTCTTGATTGAGAGAGGTGTTAAAACTTCTGTTATATTTTCATAATCTCATTTAGGTCAAACATTTCATTTCACCTGAATAGTATCATGAATGTCTCTTGTTATTATAGTCTTTAACTTTTCATTAGTTCAGATGTGACCCCTTTTATTTTTTATTGGGTGCCACTTGAGTTATGGAAAGACAGAGTGGTTACTTAACAAGATGATTCTAGTCTCATTTTGCCCGTCATTTTGTTTTAAATGTCAAAATAAGATGGTACTGTTTCATTAATGTTTTGTGTGTGTGTGCGTGCATGCGTGCATGCGTCTGCGTGTGTGTTACATGGATTCAATTCTAAAACTGCATATATTGGATAATTGGTAACATTCTATTCACAAACAATAGTCTTATTATCCTATAGCATATTAAATTATCACCGTGCAAGAAAATTGTATTTGATCGTATAAATTCTCCACAATTGACCGAAAATCCGGGAAAGGAACCAAAATCATGGGCAACCTAGACCTGCACATTGGTCAAAATTTATAGGATTTAGTGTCAGCTTGAGTAGTGACATTTGAAGTTACATTATCTTGTTTATTTATGGAAATGTATATAAATAACATGATTCAGTTGTAATAAAACTTTCATTGATGTAAAATTGCTTCAATAATAAATACCACAATTTACACGACTATTTTACACCTTGTCAGTTGGGGAAATGATTTCTCAAGTGGTACTTGTCACACATGTTTGGTACAGAAATTGATTCCCTCCTATTTGAAATACTCATACTTTACTCATTGCAGTTGTCCATGTTTTTCATCAATGACTGAAATTCCCGTACAATTGAAATGGATGTTGATGTTCGACAGGTTCCTTGGATTTGTAAAGATTAATTCTTTTATTGAAATGTTGTATTTATTCAGGGCTACCTATTTCATTAGAAATTCAAAATCATAAATTGATCGATTAAAACTGTGTAGCTGTCATTGACTCAATTTTATTTATACTTTTTCATCTCCAAATCATTTATAAAATAAATTTTTTGCACAATCAGTTAGAAAACAGAAAATAATCATGTAATGAAATAATTAAATAAAAAAACCTGATCATATAACTCTAGCTTACAGTTAAATTGTTTTGAAAGAGACACCTTGCAGTATCACTCTGGCAACATGCTTTGGGAATAGATTATATGCTTGCCTTGATGAAAAGGCTTTTGTTAGATCGCTGCCGTATATGTTGGAACAAAATTAAAAAATAAAAGTATGGTGTGATAAGGGAGTCATTATTTTGCTCTTTATAGTTTGTTTAATACACATGCATTTTGTGAGTCTTGTTATTGTATATTTTAATAGCTATTATAAATACAGGTGAAATCTAAATGTGTGTTTTGTCATTCCTCAAATATCCAATGAAATTTATATGAAAAATAAATGCCATTTATATCTAAACTGTCTAAACACTTTTCGTTGAACTTTATTCATGGCGTGTATTTACAGTATTTGCCATCTCCATTTACATTATTTGTACCAGCTACTTGTGCAGCCTGTGTGGTTCCGGCTAAGAATAGAATCACTGTCGATCTCTGCAGAGGGGTAGGAATCCTCCAAATGGGTGTCATGTTCATTTTATCATTTTTTGTCATGGTCACTATTGTGATTAAATGATCAACCCCTGTGTGGTTCCAGGGAGCCATGAGTGATGGCAAGAATAGGATCACTGTGGCTTATGCATGTCTTAAGAAGCGACAAATTGAGCAATACGATAGAATTTGCTGAAACTCTGCAGGTATCAAGGTTCTAGGTTCATTCTGCATATTCATTTATTGATGTAATTTTTAGCTCTACTGGCCAAAGGCCAGTAGTGCTTATGCGATGGCGCGTTGTCTGTCGTCCGTCGACTGTCGTCTGTTAGCAGCACTTTCTCTGAAACTACTAGGCCAATTAAACTGAAACTTCACATGCATGTTTCTGTTGCATAGGAGACTATACAGAAGATTTTTTTTTTTTCGATCTGAAATTCAAGATGGCTACCATTACTAAAAATAGTCCAAATCTTAAAAAATCTTTTTCTCATGAACGGCCCAACAGATTTTCAAAATGTTTATGTAGTAATGATGATTAACTATAGTATTGTTAGATTTGTTCAAATGGTGTCCCTAGGGTTAAATATGACCCTGCCCCGAGGGTTCAATTAGGGGACACATGTCATAATAATATTTTTTTTTTTTTTTTTAAATGGAAATGATTTTGCCTATATCTTCACAGAAGCATTGTTTATTGAAGGAAAGTCAGATTTGTAAAAATGATTGGGTTCCATTGTCTTAAGGGGTCAGGAGGGGCCCCAAAAGGGTAAAAATTGGGAATTACTAAAATTGTTTTCTTAAGAACCGGTATGTCAGATTTGTTCATATTTTGCATAAATTATCCCTATGTGTAGGAGTTTCATTGCAGATAAGAATTTAGGGGCTAAAATTTATAGGGGCCCTGTAAGGGGACTTAGAATTTTACATAGGGATACTATGGGAAAACAGAAAATTCTCTTTTTCTTTCATCTGTTCTTAAACCACTAGGCCAATTAGACTGAAACTTCACATGGGTGTTTCTATTGCATAGGAGACTATACAGAAGATTTTATTTTTTTTCGATCTGAAATTCAATATGGCCGCCATTACTTAAAATAGTCCAAAACTTAAAAAATCTTCTTCTCATGAACGGCCCAACAGATTTTCAAAATGTTTATGTAGTAATGATGACCAACTATAGTTCTGTTAGATTTGTTCAAATGGTGTCCCTAGGGTAAAAAATGACCCTGCCCTGAGAGTTCAATAAGGGGACACATGTCAATATAATATTTTTTTTTTTTTTTTTTTAAATGGAAATAATTTTGCCTATATCTTCACTAAAGCATTGTTAGGTAAAGGCGGTTAAGATTTGTAGAAATGCCTGGGTTCCTATGTCTTTAGGGGTCAGGAGGGGACCAAAAAGGGTACAAATAAGGAATTAGTAAAATTGTTTTCTTAAGAACCGGTGTGTCAGGGATTTGATTGCAGGTAAGAATTAATGGGCTAAAATTTATAGGGGTCCTGTAAGGGGACTTAGAATTTGACATAGGGATACTATGGGAAAACAGAAAATTCTCTTTTTTTTTCATTTATTCTGAAACCACTAGGCCAATTAAACTGAAACTTAACATGGATGTTTCTATTGCATAGGAGACTATACAAAAAAATTATTTTTTCTATCTAAAATTCAAGATGGCCACCATTACTAAAAATGGTCCAAAACTTAAAAAGTCTTCTTCTCATGAACGGTCCAACAGATTTTCAAAATGTTTATGTAGTAATGATGACCAACTATAGTTTTGTTAGATTTGTTCAAATGGTGTCCCTAGAGTTAAAAATGACCCGCCCCGATGTTTCTATTGCATAGTAGAATTTCAAAAAGTGCTATGGCCACTATGAGTCAGTAGAGCGTCCTCAGGCCCTCTTGGGCCTTTTGTTAAATAATTTCACAGAAACTGTCCTTGGGTGACCCTCTACCAAGTTTGTTCAAGCCATATTAATTTGTCAAAAAACAAGGCGACCAGACGGTGGGGTTAGTTAACTATATAAGCTATAGTAAAAACTTGTCAGAAACTACAGGCTCGATTTATAATAAAATATGGTCATAAATTGTTGCAGATTTCACATTTTCTTGAAATAATTCAATATATTAACTTCACTATATATTTTGAATAAAGATATATATGTATATTTCATAAAAGTATTAGTTTTGCCCTGAACCATTTTCACACCGGAAGTAGTGCTGACCATGACAAGTTTTCTGAAAGAGACTGCACTATCTCTTGGATTCACTAAACCACTTAAATGACAACAAATTGAGCATTTGAATGCCGTTATAGGGGAAAATGACTTTATTGCGGTACTCCGGACTTGTTACAGGAAATCTTAAATTAAATATGAAAACAAATCCCAGGGTTCATGCATTAGGTCACTTGTAAGTGTGCAAGCGCCACCTAGTAGTAACACAATCAGAGTTATGACCCTTTATGGATAATAATCCCAATGCAATTCTCGTTGGACAAATGGTTTTTCACTCTAAAAAAGGTAATGTTTTAAATTTATATTTCAGTTACAATTCAATGTAAAATATTAGTCTCTTTACAAACTCCCTATACATCCCTGCCATTGGATTATCCAAACTTCAATCCCTTACTAGGAATTTTCTATTATCAGGTGATGCTTTAGATCTCAAATTAAACCTTTTTGTACAAATGGAAACAAAAAAACAAAATTATTAATCTCTATTATAACCACATACGTCCACTAATTAAGAAGAGAGTCACTAGGAAAACATTTGTACAAATCTGATAGAACTATATTTGGTGATCATTCCTAATTAAATAGGTTCATGAAATTTTTTTTTAGTAACTGTGGCCATCTTGAAAAACATCTTGTGTATAGTCTCGCATAAATGAGAAACACTGAAATTTGAGTATAACTTGCCTAGTTGTTTCAGAGAAAGTGCTGCTAATGGACGACAATGGGCGATGGATGTGTTATCGCACAGTCAAGCACTTATGGGGCCAGTCAAGTTAAAATAGATGCTAGGGCTCGCATAAAGCCAGTGCAATTTAGGAACTATAACTTATGATTATACCATTACTGAGCAAATTGGTCAAAATCAAATGAAATATGTGAGTGATAAAGAGCATGCAAACTTAAAAACAAGAGGGCCAAGTTACCCTATATCGCTCACTTGATTGACCTTGAGTCACCCAACTTAAAAGATTATATAATACATATACACTTAAAATTCTAGAAAAACGAGATGGGCAAGAATTTTGATTTGTTTTGAAGATGTAACAGATGCATAGAAGAGTTCAAACTCGGTAGATGTCCACCCATGGTAATAGTGAAATTACATTGAAATCAGGTCAGTAGATTCTGACAAGAAGGCTTTTGAAGTTTTTACTAGCACCTCACTGTGGCGGTCGTGTTTTTTAACAAATCACAACGGCTCAAACAAACTTGGTAAAGGTTCACCAAGGAACATTTCTGCAAAATTGTTTTAAAATTGATCCGGTGGTTTCTGACGAATCAAGATGACTTGAACAAACTTGGTAGAGGGTCACCCAAGGACCATTTCTGTGATATAATTTTAAAATCGAGCCTGTAGTTTTTGACAAGAATTTTTTTTAAGTTTTTACTTATTAGCTTATATAATAACTAACCCCACCCCCAGGCCGCCATGTTGGTAGAGGGTCACCCAAGGAACATTTCTGCGAAATTATTTTAAAATCGAGCCAGTATTTTCTGACAAGAATTTTTTTTAAGTTTTTACTATAGCTTATATAGTAAACTAATCCCACCCCCTGGCCGCCATGTTTTTTGACGAATCAACATGGCTTGAACAAACTTGGTAGAGGGTCACCCAAGGAACATTTCTGTGAAATTATTTTAAAATCGAGCCAGTAGTTTCTGACAAGAAGATTTTTTAAGTTTTACTATAGCTTATATAGTAAACTAACCCCACCCCTTGGCCGCCATGTTTTTTTACCAATCAAGGTGGCTTGAACAAACTTGGTAGAGGGTCACCCAAGGAACATTTCTGTGAAATTATTTTAAAATCAAGCCATTAGTTTCTGACGAGAAGATTTTTTAAGTTTTTACTATACATGTAGCTTATATAGTAGACTAACCCCACCCCTGGCCACCATGTTTTTTGATGAATCAAAATGGCCTGAACAAACTTGGTAAAGGGTAGCCCAAGGAACATTTCTGTGAAATTATTATAAAATCGAGACAGTAGTTTCTGACAAGAAGATTTTTTAAGTTTTTACTATAGTTTATATTGTAAACTAACCCCACCCCCTGGCCGCCATGTTTTTTGATGAATCAAAATGGCCTGAATGAACTTGGTAGAGGGTCGCACAAGGAACATTTCTGTGAAATTATTTTAAAATCGAGCCAGTAGTTTCTGACAAAAAGATATTTTAAGTTTTTACTATAGCTTATATTGTAAACTAACCCCATCCCCTGGCGGCCATGTTATTTGACAAATCAACATGGCTTGAACAAACTTGATAGAGGGTCACCCAAGGAACATTTCTGTGAAATTATTTTAAAATCAAGCCAGTAGTTTCTGACAAGAAGATTTTTTAAGTTTTACTATAGCTTATATAGTAAACTAACCCCACCCCTGGCCACCATGTTTTTTGATGAATCAAAATGGCCTGAACAAACTTGGTAGAGGGTCGCCCAAGGAACGTTTCTGTGAAATTATTTTAAAATCGAGCCAGTAGTTTCTGACAAGAAGATTTTTTAAGTTATACTATAGCTTATATTGTAAACTAACCCCACCCCCTGGCCGCCATGTTTTTTGATGAATCAAAATGGCCTGAATGAACTTGGTAGAGGGTCGCCCAAGGAACGTTTCTGTGAAATTATCTTAAAATCGAGCCAGTAGTTTTTGACAATAAGATTTTTTAAGTTTTTACTATAGCTTATATTGTAAACTAACCCCATCCCCTGGCGGCCATGTTTTTTGACAAATCAACATGGCTTGAACAAACTTGATAGAGGGTCACCCAAGGAACATTTCTGTGAAATTATTTTAAAATCAAGCCAGTAGTTTCTGACAAGAAGATTTTTTAAGTTTTTATTTATCAAACTTGCCCCGCCCCCTGGCCGCCATGTTTTTTGACAAATCAAGCTGGCTTGAACAAACTTGGTAGAGGGTCACCCAAGGAACATTACTGTGAAGTTATATCAAAATTGGCCCAATGGTTTCAAAGGAAAAGTTGTTAGAAGCTAAAAGTTAACGACGGACGACAGCCGACAGACACCAGGCGATCACAAAAGCTCACCTGTGAGTCTTCGGCTCAGGTGAGCTAAAAACTGGATTTGCCATGTATAACCTGAAATGTGTTGAAAAAAGAAATAGAACAAGAGCTGTCAGAAGACAACAAAGCTCGCCTCTGGTTGTCTAAGTCCAAAAAGGGCCATAAGTGACCAGAGTTACGGTTCTTGTCTATGTGTGTTCCATTGATGATGGTGAACACACATGCGAAGGTTCATTGACATCCAATGAGTGATTGTATAGATATGTGAAACTTGTATGCAACTAAACACAAAGTTTAACCTGGGTGTCTAAGTCCAAAAAGGGTCATAACTGTGCCAAAATGCAGTCCAGAGTTATGGTTCTTGTCTCTGTGTGTTCCATTGATGATGTTAAACACACATGCAAAGTTTCATTGACATCCAATGAGTGGTTGCATAGATATCTGCAACTTGTACGCAAAAGTTTAACCTGGGTGTCAATAGACGACGACGCCAAGGACGCCAGGGTCATGACTTCGTCTCGGCGAGCAAAAAAAAAAAAAATTCTTTTATCATCCAAAATATACATTTGGAAATGACCGAGGAATTGAGAACTAAATAAAAAGAATCAAATAAAGTGATCTTTTTGTTTTGTTTTATTACAAATGTGGTTTCATGTAATCTTTTAATACAAATACCATGAAGTTATTTGAAGGAACATAATTTAATCCTTAATATAAGAGGCCTGGGATCATATATTACTAGCAAAATTGTTATATCTAATGCAAGACAAAATAATGTAAACAAGGCAATAATACAGCCGTCTCTGCAAATACCAGTGGAGTTCTATGGGGCCGATATATTACTGTACAGCAGTCTCTGCAAACACCAGTGGAGTTCTATGGGGGCCGATGTATTACTGTACAGCCGTCTCTGCAAACACCAGTGGAGTTCTATGGGGGCCGATGTATTACTGTACAGCCATCTCTGCAAACACCAGTGGAGTTCTATAGAGCCGATGTATTACTGTACAGCCCTCTCTGCAAACACCAGTGGAGTTCTATAGGGCCGATGTATTACTGTACAGCGGTCTCTGCAAACACCAGTGGAGTTCTATAGGGCCGATGTATTACTGTACAGCCATCTCTGCAAACACCAGTGGAGTTCTATAGGGCCGATGTATTACTGTACAGCGGTCTCTGCAAACACCAGTGGAGTTCTATAGAGCCGATGTATTACTGTACAGCCATCTCTGCAAACACCAGTGGAGTTCTATAGGGCCGATGTATTACTGTACAGCCATCTCTGCAAACACCAGTGGAGTTCTATAGGGCCGATGTATTACTGTACAGCGGTCTCTGCAAACACCAGTGGAGTTCTATAGGGCCGATGTATTACTGTACAGCCATCTCTGCAAACACCAGTGGAGTTCTATAGGGCCGATGTATTACTGTACAGCCATCTCTGCAAACACCAGTGATGTATTACTGCACAGCCATCTCTGCAAACACCAGTGGAGTTCTATAGAGCCGATGTATAAGTGTACAGCCGTCTCTGCAAACACCAGTGATGTATTACTGTACAGCCATCTCTACAAACACCAGTTGAGTTCTATAGAGCCGATGTATTACTGTACAGCCATCTCTGCAAACACCAGTTGAGTTCTATAGAGCCGATGTATTACTTTACAGCCATCTCTGCAAACACCAGTTGAGTTCTATAGAGCCAATGTATTACTGTACAGCGGTCTCTACAAACACCAGTTGAGTTCTATAGAGCCGATGTATAACTGTACAGCCGTCTCTGCAAACACCAGTGGAGTTCTATAGGGCTGATGTATTACTGTACAGCCATCTCTGCAAACACCAGTGGAGTTCTATAGAGCCGATGTATTACTGTACAGCCATCTCTGCAAACACCAGTTGAGTTCTATAGGGCCGATGTATTACTGTACAGCCGTCTCTACAAACACCAGTTGAGTTCTATAGAGCTGATGTATTACTTTACAGCCATCTCTGCAAACACCAGTGGTGTTCTATAGGGCCGATGTATTACTGTACAGCAGTCTCTGCAAACACCAGTGGAGTTCTATAGGGCCAATGTATTACTGTACAGCAGTCTCTACAAACACCAGTGGAGTTCTATAGGGCCGATGTATTACTGTACAGCCGTCTCTGCAAACACCAGTGGAGTTCTATAGGGCCGATGTATTACTGTACAGCCATCTCTGCAAACACCAGTGGAGTTCTATAGGGCTGATGTATTACTGTACAGCCATCTCTGCAAACACCAGTGGAGTTCTATAGAGCCGATGTATTACTGTACAGCCATCTCTGCAAACACCAGTGATGTATTACTGTACAGCCATATCGCAAACACCAGTTGAGTTCTATAGAGCCGATGTATTACTGTACAGCCATCTCTGCAAACACCAGTTGAGTTCTATAGAGCCAATGTATTACTGTACAGCCATTTCTGCAAACACCAGTGGAGTTCTATAGGACCGATGTATTACTGTACAGCCGTCTCTGCAAACACCAGTTGAGTTTTATAGAGCAGATGTATTACAGTACAGCCATCTCTGCAAACACCAGTGGAGTTCTATAGGGCCGATATATTACTGTACAGCCATCTGTGCAAACACCAGTGGAGTTCTATAGGGCCGATGTATTTCTGTACAGCCATCTGTGCAAACACCAGTTGAGTTTTATAGGGCAGAAGTATTACAGTACAGCCATCTCTGCAAACACCAGTGGAGTTCTATAGGGCCGATATATTACTGTACAGCCATCTCTGCAAACACCATTGGAGTTCTATAGGGCCAATGTATTACTGTACAGCCGTCTCTGCAAACACCAGTGGAGTTCTATAGAGCCGATGCATTACTGTACAGCCATCTCTGCAAACACCAGTGGAGTTCTATAGGGCCGATGTATTACTGTACAGCCGTCTGTGCAAACACCAGTTGAGTTTTATAGGGCTGATGTATTACTGTACAGCCATCTCTGCAAACACCAGTGGAGTTCTATAGGGCCGATGTATTACTGTACAGCCGTCTCTGCAAACACCAGTGGAGTTCTATAGAGCCGATGTATTACTGTACAGCCATCTCTGCAAACACCAGTGGAGTTCTATAGGGCCGATGTATTACTGTACAGCGGTCTCTGCAAACACCAGTGGAGTTCTATAGGGCTGATGTATTACAGTACAGCCATCTCTGCAAACACCAGTGGAGTTCTATAGGGCCGATATATTACTGTACAGCCATCTCTGCAAACACCATTGGAGTTCTATAGGGCCAATGTATTACTGTACAGCCGTCTCTGCAAACACCAGTGGAGTTCTATAGAGCCGATGCATTACTGTACAGCCATCTCTGCAAACACCAGTGGAGTTCTATAGGGCCGATGTATTACTGTACAGCCGTCTGTGCAAACACCTGTTGAGTTTTATAGGGCTGATGTATTACTGTACAGCCATCTCTGCAAACACCAGTGGAGTTCTATAGGGCCGATGTATTACTGTACAGCCGTCTCTGCAAACACCAGTGGAGTTCTATAGAGCCGATGTATTACTGTACAGCCATCTCTGCAAACACCAGTGGAGTTCTATAGGGCCGATGTATTACTGTACAGCGGTCTCTGCAAACACCAGTGGAGTTCTATAGGGCTGATGTATTACAGTACAGCCATCTCTGCAAACACCAGTGGAGTTCTATAGGGCCGATATATTACTGTACAGCCATCTCTGCAAACACCAGTGGAGTTCTATAGGGCCGATGTATTACTGTACAGCCATCTCTGCAAACACCAGTGATGTATTACTGCACAGCCATCTCTGCAAACACCAGTTGAGTTCTATAGAGCTGATGTATTACTGTACAGCCGTCTCTGCAAACACCAGTTGAGTTTTATAGGGCCGATATATTACTGTACAGCCATCTCTGCAAACACCAGTGGAGTTCATATTACTGTACAGCTGTCTCTTCAAACAACAGGTAGGAGTACTAACTTCAGAGTGATTCAACAGCTGACAACAGGTTATATGGAGGAAGCCCTCGGGATGAATCTCGAGTAGAACCACTGTTCTTCTACAAGCAAAATATCACACAATGTTATTTACAGAGCTAGGCTCGTTCACACAACTCCAGCAGTGAGTGGTAATTGTCTTAAGCCATTACATTATTTATACCACTTGGTCACGGAATATCCATTACAAGTATAAATTGCTGTCATGATTTAATTTTATCATAAACACATTTTGATTCTAAAACTATCCTATACAATATGAACTGTTCTTTGGCCGAGTGCAGCTCTTCAATTTAAAACAACAGTGTGTGTGTATGGAATTCCAGCACAGCTCTTGAACTTGTTACAAACACAAAATGGCCTCCTAGATGGATGCCCATCATCTACAACAGTGAATTATCTTTGACACACAGCTCTAAATATACATTGTAAAATTGTCAAACGTTGCATTTAATTGTGTGCTATCATCTTTAGACGACACATTTTTATTATACAAATAACATTTATGAAATCTCTCCTTAGCCTAAAGTTGTGAATATATGATGCCACTAGACTTAGTAACAGTATCAGCAGGTCAGTTGATTTGGTCACTATCGTAATAAGTGTTCACAGAACTGTCGTGCTATTGAGTTATTTTCCAATTTTGGTGACACTGTCTTGGTAACATGAAACATATCCAGAAAGTATCTGTTTCTGTAATTAGAAAACAATGTAATTACAAAGAAGAAACTACGGTCAAAATTTGTGTACATTAACCAGTTTTACAAGACCTCAGACAGAGTTAAGCTGAGTAGTACCACCTTGCTTCTGCAAGTAACTGAAAACTTTCTTACATAAAGTTTTTTGAGTGAGCGGGACTCAAACCTATGACCTTAGTGGTGAGAGGTAAGTGATCTTGAGACGACGCCTTAGACCACTCGGCCATACATAAAAAGAAAAGTAAACAGCTTAATGTCAGAGATGAACAATTTCTACAGAACAAGCAGAGTATAAATTACACTGTTTAAAATCATTTCAAAAAATGGTGCTGGGAGTGGCTGAATGGCTCACTTTGTGCTTAATTTCTTTTTTTACATTTATTTACTTTTAACATATTTTAAGATATTTCACATCTTTATTCAAAATATGACCTATCTATTCTCAAAACATACCTTCATTTCATCACTTCCTGTAAACGCTTGCGTGCATCCGTGACTCGAGATTCTTGCTTTCGAATGTCTTCATCAGAAACAATTAATTGCTGAAAATTTAAGTGTTTCATTCATTAAGCTTAGTTTTTTTAGGGAAGACTGATGTTAAATCAGGTATGTGTTTTTAAATTGAAGGTATTGATAATAGTTGGGTAAATTTATTGTTATATATATCTTTATTTAAATGGAAAACGTTTAATTATTTGTGTGTACAAAAAAAACATAATATAAAGGAATAATTAAAACACTTTGTCTTTGGACTTACAGAAGAATTCAAGTCAATTTACAAACAAAATTAAAAAATTTCAAACTTTTCTTTTTTTTCATGTTGATACTCCAACAATGACCAAATCATATTTAATAAAGCAGATTTTACAATAACTTACAATTTTACAAATAATCCTGCAATGTGCAGCTGGCACTTTATAAATTTATATGACATACAAAATTTATTATAGCTGCTCACCTGTATATGTGGTTGGTTCACATCCATGTTGACCCCAGGATTTTTCTGTATTGAGTTCTTATTGCCATGTTGCCCTATGATTGGTGTGTTGCCAATATGTAAGGCTGCTGAGATGCTCTGTAATATGTTCTCTGTTGTCAATTCTGGGCCCATACCTTCAGGGGAAACACAGATAATACTGTTATAATGTATATTGTCAACTCTGGGCCCATACCTTCAGGGGAAACACAGATAATACTGTTATAATGTATATTGTCAACTCTGGGCCCATACCTTCAGGGGAAACACAGATACATGTAATACTGTTAAAATGTATATTGTCAATTATGGGCCTATACCTTCAGGGGGAACACAGATAATACTGTTATAATGTATATTGTAAATTCTGGGCCCATACCTTCAGAGGAAACACAGATAATACTGTTATAATGTATATTGTCAACTCTGGGCCCATACCTTCAGAGGAAACACAGATATACTGTTATAATGTATATTGTCAACTCTGGGCCCATACCTTCAGGGGAAACACAGATACATGTAATACTGTTAAAATGTATATTGTCAATTTTGGGCCTATACCTTCAGGGGGAACACAGATAATACTGTTATAATGTATATTGTCAATTCTGGGCCCATACCTTCAGGGGAAACACAGATAATACTGTTATAATGTATATTGTCAACTCTGGGCCCATACCTTCAGGGGAAACACAGATAATACTGTTATAATGTATATTGTCAACTCTGGGCCCATACCTTCAGGGGAAACACAGATAATACTGTTATAACGTATATTGTCAATTCTGGGCCCATACCTTCAGGGGAAACACAGATAATACTGTTATAATGTATATTGTCAATTCTGGGCCCATACCTTCAGGGGAAACACAGATAATACTGTTATAACGTATATTGTCAATTATGGGCCCATACCTTCAGGGGAAACACAGATAATACAGTTATAATGTATATTGTCAATTCTGGGCCCATACCTTCAGGGGAAACACAGATAAAACAGTTATAACGTATTTTGTCAATTCTTGGCCCATACCTTCAGGGGAAACACAGATAATACAGTTAAAATGTTTATTGTCAATTCTGGGCCCATACCTTCAGGGGAAACACAGATAATACTGTTAAAATGTATATTGTCAATTCTGGGCACATACCTTCAGGGGAAACACAGATAATACTGTTATAATGTATATTGTCAATTCTGGGCACATACCTTCAGGGGAATTACAGATAATACAGTTATAATGTATATTGTCAATTCTGGGCCCATACCTTCAGGGGAAACACAGATAAAACAGTTATAACGTATTTTGTCAATTCTTGGCCCATACCTTCAGGGGAAACACAGATAATACAGTTAAAATGTTTATTGTCAATTCTGGGCCCATACCTTCATGGGAAACACAGATAATACTGTTATAACGTATTTTGTCAATTCTTGGCCCATACCTTCAGGGGAAACACAGATAAAACGGTTATAACGTATTTTGTCAATTCTGGGCCCATACCTTCAGGGGAAACACAGATAATACTGTTAAAATGTATATTGTCATTTCTGTGCCCATACCTTCAGGGGAAACACAGATAATACTGTTAAAATGTATATTGTCAATTCTGTGCCCATACCTTAAGGGGAAACACAGATAATACTGTTAAAATGTATATTGTCAATTCTGGGCCCATTACTGCAGGTGGAAACACAGATAATACTGTTAAAATGTATATTGTCAATTCTGGGCCTATTACTTCAGGGGAAACACAGATATACTGTTATAATGTATATTGTCAATTCTGGGCCTATTACTTCAGGGGAAACACAGATATACTGTTATAATGTATATTGTCAATTCTGGGCCTATTACTTCAGGGGAAACACAGATATACTGTTATAATGTATATTGTCAATTCTGGGCCTATTACTTCAGGGGAAACACAGATATACTGTTATAATGTATATTGTCAACTCTTATCCCATATACAGGGGAAACACTGATAATACTTTTGTCAACACTGAAAAAGATCTAGTTTAAACTTTGGTTGAGCAAATAGAGCCAACAATACACAATTTAATATAATACAAAATATAGGGTCAATTATTAGAAATACTGATATGATGTTTGTGTGTAGCAGTATTACCTTGTACATTCCTGGGCAGCTCCAGACTCTGTATCAGTTCCTCCGCACTGTCATGTGCTTTCATGCCTTGTAGTCTCTTCTCCCAAAATAACTACATAATGAAAAAACACCATGATTATTACATAATTTATGGTTCAACCCTTGGCATAATTTTCCATATAAAACTGTAACATCACTAACTTCTCATTGCTCTGTGTTGTCTGTATAACTCGAGGCTCTTGTACATACTGAGCTACTTTCAATTCAAACATCTATATAATGTCAATTAATCATTGCAAATAGTGTTATCTTTAAGTGACGGATACTGATTGTTCCATACAGCACTTGTGTCATTTGGCTCGATCTGTGTGTTGTTAGACACAGCACTTCTGCATTAGAACATCATCTGTCTTGTGTATATACGCATATCATCAAACCTTGTCAAAGAAACCTCGATGAAAATAGAAGCAGGCACATCCTCTAGTAGTCCAAACTTTATAAATGACTCATTAGACTTGCATAAACCCACTAATCTCACAAAATGATTACTTACAGCAAACTAATTTTTGCGTTAATCAAACTCTCTACCAACAAAAAGGAAAACTTGATATTATCAAACAAGAGGCCCAAGAGGGCCTGAGGACGCTCTACTGACTCATAGTTGCCATAGCACTTTTTGAAATTGTACTATGCAATAGAAACATCGGGGCGGGTCATTTTTAAATCGAGGGACACCATTTGAACAAATCTAACAAAACTATAGTTGGTCATCATTACTACATAAACATTTTGAAAATCTGTTGGACTGTTCATGAGAAGAAGACTTTTTAAGTTTTGGACTATTTTTAGTAGCGGTAGCCATCTTGAATTTAAGACAGAAAAAATAAATCTTTTGTATAGTCTCCTATGCAATAGAAACATCCATGTGAAGTTTCAGTTTAATTGGCCTAGTGGTTTCAGAATAAATGAAAAAAAAAGAGAATTTTCTGTTTTCCCATTGTATCTCTATGTAAAATTCTAAATCCCCTTACAGGGCCCCTATATATCTTAACCCCTAAATTCGTATCTGCAATCAAACCCCTACACTTAGGGACAATTTATATCAAATATGTACAAATCTGACATACCAGTTCTTAAGAAAACAATTTTACTAATTCCCATTTTGTACCCTTTTGGGGTCCCTCCTGACCCCATAAGACATAGGAACCCAGTCATTTCTACAAATCTTAACCGCCTTTACCTAACAATGCTTTAGTGAAGATATAGGCAAAATTATTTCCATTTAAAAAAAAAAAAAAAAAAATATTATATTGACATGTGTCCCCTTATTGAACTCTCGGGGCAGGGTCATTTTTTACCCTAGGGACACCATTTGAACAAATCTAACAGAACTATAGTTGGTCATCATTACTACATAAACATTTTGAAAATCTGTTTGGCCGTTCATGAGAAGAAGATTTTTTAAGTTTTGGACTATTTTAAGTAATGGCGGCCATCTTGAATTTCAGATCGAAAAAAAAAATATATATTCTGTATAGTCTCCTATGCAATAGAAACACCCATGTGAAGTTTCAGTCTAATTGGCCTAGTGGTTTAAGAACAGATGAAAGAAAAAGAGAATTTTCTGTTTTCCCATAGTATCCCTATATAAAATTCTAAGTCCCCTTACAGGGCCCCTATAAATTTTAGCCCCTAAATTCTTATCTGCAATGAAACTCCTACACATAGGGATAATTTATGCAACATATGAACAAATCTGACATACCGGTTCTTAAGAAAACAAATTTAGTAATTCCCAATTTTTAGCCTTTTGGGGCCCCTCCTGACCCCTTAAGACAGTGGAACCCAGGCATTTTTACAAATCTGAACCTCCTTCACTAAACAATGCTTCTGTGAACATATAGGCAAAATCATTTCCATTTTAAAAAAAAATAAATAAAAAATATTATAATGACATGTGTCCACTAATTGAACCCTTGGGGCGGGGTCATATTTAACCTTAGGGACCCTATTTGAACAAAATCTAACAAAACTATAGTTGGTCATCATTACTACATAAACATTTTGAAAATCTGTTGGGCCGTTCATGAGAAAAAGATTTTTTAAGTTTTGGACTATTTTTAGTAACATCGGCCATCTTGAATTTCAAATCGGAAAAAAAAAATCTTCTGTATAGTCTCCTATGCAATAGAAACACCCATGTGAAGTTTCAGTTTAATTGGCCCAGTGGTTTCAAAGAAAGTGCTGCTAACAGACGACAGACGTCAGACGACGGACGACAACGTGCCATCGCATAAGCACTTCTGGCCTTTGGCCAGTAGAGCTAAAAATGTCACAGTATGTAATGGTTTAGCTCCATTTCCAACAGGAAGCAGTGAATAAAGTGAAACTTCAGTGGAACCGACGTCCTTTCACACAAAACATAATTTTTCTAATTTTTTTTTAATGGAACCAGGATTTGAACTCACAACCTTGATGATGAACAAATCAGGACAATATATTTAAACAAAGACATGGATGACCCTACCAGTGCTCCAGGTAAGCTGTGTATTTGTGTATTTCACTCAAATAAATTCATGGAAAACGCAAACAATTAAATTTTAAGCGTACCCACTACGGCAAATAATTTTCCTTTCACCCAAAACACTGTTAGTGCATGCGTATCCAAACAGCTGTTTCACATTTTCTGTATTTTTGTAAACAGGTAACAGTCAAATAACCTGGTTCATGGTTATTACGGTTCATACTTCACAAGCTATCAACAGAGTGAAAGTAGAAATGAGTACGAGGTTATTCAGCCTTCTCATATAGGAGTTTGCATATTATCCGTACATAGTAATGAAAAGTATCTAGATGATCAAAATCACACACTAACAAAATGTAATGGCAAGAATGAAAATTCATTCTAGCCATGGAAAAAATGGGTTTTAACCAAAATCAAAGTACAACTATACAATATCATGCATTTAATATATACTAGTTTAATCAAGATAATGCATTCAAATTACTTTCATTTAGATAATATTTCATGTTTTACTCAATTATTGTAAAGTTATTGAGTGAAAATCACCCAATTAATTATTTGATTATAAGATTTCACTCAATTAGTTTAGTTTTGAAGAGTTTTCACCCTATTCAGTCAATTTTTATCTGGGGCACTGCCCTAATTACAAATACATCATTCACCTGTTTGGGCGGTTCTTGAGGTCCATGTTTAATATCCGTCTTTGTGCTACTTTCCTTTTGATTTCGAATTACCGTCACAGGCTGTTTGAAGATGGATGCTGTCTGACGTATTGGCAGAGATAAGTTAGCATCATGACGTATTCCTAGAAAAATAATCATGAAGCAATTGCTGCAAAGTAATGATATGAAAACAACAAGACATTATAGTTTGCATGGTTAGTTATGTATTAATACTAGGTAACTTTGGATAGTCTATTATTGAATTCACTGTAAAGTTTAAATGCTATCAAGTTAAATCAAAAATTTAAAACAGACAAATAAAGTACAGTGGTTTCAGAAAAGAAGTCTTTTAATGAAACTGTAGAGGACAGAAGAAAACAATGAGAAACCTGCTACAGAAGAAGTTAATTGCACAACTCTCAATGCTTGGAGAAACACTGTGGTATTGGTTAAATGCAGCTAATAAATGATCTTAAAAATAAATTATCATTCGTAAACATCCATTGATGATTCTAGCATCCAGGTAAAATCTGGGTATAATTGGTCAATTACATGTATATTATATTGTCAAGTAGAAAAATTGCATCGCCAGATATGATTCCACGGCAGGCATGACAACTTATTGGTAAAGTCAACAGAAGTGTTATACAAATGATTTTTATTTCTCATTCAATCATTTAAAATAATTGTTTAGAGGACACTTTTCTACTATAATCCAAATGCTATATTTTTATTACTACTACTTAACATTCATTGTCTTATTTTATCTATTACAGACATTACATATTATTGAAATGTTGATGTTTAACACTGAAATATAAAAGTCCTTTCTTATTTTTCATTTGAATGCAGTTTAAAGCCTTTTTCCAGACTTGAGAGGTTATACATGGCATTTTCAGTTTTATAGGTGCATGAAGAACTCAGAATAAATCAGAGTAGAACCAACATACCACCGTCTTTCCACAATGAACTGGTAAATTTTTCACATAAATTTGTTGTACCTTGCTGATCTTAAATCCACAACCTCAGCAACAAAAGGCAAGTTGTTACTAAACAACATCGTTTTAAAGTCCTCACGTATAAAACAATATGCACATCTCAAATTATTTACAAGCTCTGATTACTTATATAACAGGTGAGAATCCACTAAAACACAATACCATGTTCCTTTACATTGAAATTTCAGTTGAAGCAATTCTGATATACCTTGTGTCAATTATCATCACAACACAAGTCAATAGAGCTAAAAGTAGCACAAAAGCATACCCCTTGCATAATCATATGATGACCCCTTGTGCCTTTTACTTTTTCTTAAAGCGCTGCTAATTATCCTTCCTGTTCTGAAATCAAATGAACTGAGATCAAAGGATTCTCCGAGGAATCTTGACAAATGGGGCTTACTTCGGATCCTTACACCATCCGGGCTGTAACAGAAAATAAAATGTATTACGGCATTATGTTGAACAACATTGTTTAAAATGAAAACTTCCTTCAAAAAGTTGTTGAACCTCATGATTATGATAATGCTTTACATTAAGCAAAAAAATTGTATAATTTTTATGTATACTTGAGAATGTTTGTTCATTTATAAATAAATATCTGAATATTATAGATTAATACATGTTCTATTATTGTGTTTCAATTACTGGGGAAGATTATTTGTTGTTAAAGTAATTATTATCTAATGTACTATGCTCTACTAAGGACAGTGTACTCTTATCAATGGTAATCAGTTTTCCTTATAAATTATATTGTAAAAACAGTTAAAACAGCCAAAACCAGGCAGGTACTAAAGTTGAAATGAGACTCATATGGGCCTTTGTCTGGTTGTGCAAAGCCAGATGATAGATATCATAATGCATATGGGCCTTTGTCTGGCTGGGTGTGATTTAGAATCTGTGTGCCATCGTCTGTCACCATCTTGTTTTGATGCTATTCTCTTGAAGAGAGGGAGGACCTAAGGGATGTTTGAGTCTCACTCTGGCAGAGACAGTACTGTGGTGTTGACATGGATAGAATCCTAGTTGCACAGGGTAGGCAGGGAACTCATTCTTTGTGCAAATGATGGATTATTTGTAAGGAAAATACCAAAGTGGTACCTCTAGTTAATGAATTGTTGTAGGTTGTTCAGTCATCATAACTACGATTTTTCATCACTAGCTGTAATGATAGTGGTGTGTAACCTTGTTGTGTTACATCCCTTGATGTAACTCTCCTATTCAGAACGTGATAAAATAAACACTATATGTTTTACGTTGGCTGCACATGGCTGATAGTTTTATGTTACTCTACAGTAAAATCAAATAAAAAACAATAAATGGTGTCAGAAGACCGAAGAAAATGTTAATTATAGATAAATTGGAACCCCCCGCATGCTTATCGATATCTGGAAACATTGGTAATAACTGGAAACGTTTTAAACAACGTTTTGAGTTGTACCTGGAGGCTTCCTGTGCTTCTGAAAATGAAAAAAAAAACAACAGGAGTGTTTACTTTTACACGTCATTGGGGAAGCACCTTAGAAATATACAACAATTTTAACCTCGATAATAATGAAGATAAATTTAAATTGACTAAAATCTCAGAGAAATTTAAAGAATATTGTTCTCATTGGAAAAACGTGACCTACGAAAGGCACAAATTCTTCAAATGTTCACAGAAACAAGAAGAGAGTATTGACCAGTACGTCAATGACTTGAGAACCAAACCAAAATCTTGCCAGTTCGGGGATTTGACAGATTCTCTCATCAAGGACAGAATTGTTTGTGGAATTACTGATAATGGATTTAGAGCTTGTTTGTTACCGGTTCAAGATTTGAACCTTGAAGCAGCCATAACCATGTGTAGAGGGGCAGAAACAACCAAGGAAAGAATGAAGGATCTGGTGGATGAACAAAAAGATGCTCACACAGTGTAACTTAAAGAAAAAAATAAACCTCATTCTAAAGTACCACATACTAAACAGACACTCAATAAACAAAAACAGACTCCAAATAAAGCATGTGGACAAAGTGGAAGGCATGGGAAACATGCACAATGTCTGGCAATGGGTAAAACACGTCATAATTGTCAGCAGAAAGATAATTTTTCCAAAATGTGTTTGCTGAGTAAAAATGTACATGAAGTCACTTGTCCGAGAAATGATACTACAGGACAGGCAACAGAATTCTTTGTCGACTCTGTTACGAATGATTCTTCAAAGGAGGAATGGAGGCTGAATATCGAAACCAATAGTACAAATATAAACTTTAAACTTGATACTGGTAGTGAAGTGAATATAATTCCGAAAACTTGGTATCACAAACTCTCTGAAAAACCAAAACTACACAAAGCAAATGTGAAGTTGATGTCATACAGTAGTGATAACATACCAGTCACTGGTGCATGTGTGCTGAAACTATGTCATAAAGGACAGACAAGAAAACTTCACTTTATAGTAGCTGAGAGAGCTGGAACTGCTATATTAGGTGTCAAAGCTTGTGATAGACTAAACTTAGTCAAGCATTTATTTAACATGGACAAATCTTCTCAGTCTACAGACGGTATCATACAGGAGTTTTCTGATGTATTTGAAGGGCTTGGATGCTTACCAGGTGAACATGGCATACAAGTGGATTCATCAGTGAGACCTGTAGTACATCCAAGTAGAAATGTTCCATTTGCGATACAGGAAAAACTAAAAACAAGAACTTGACAAGATGGAAAAATCTTGATGTGATCTGTAAGGAGGAAAGTCCTACAGAGTTGGTAAGTTCCATGGTGGTAGTGGAAAAGAAAAACGGACAACTCCGCATATGTCTTGACCCCAGAGATCTAAACTGAGCCATATAACGTGAGCATTATAAACTTCCAACCAGAGAGGAAATTATGTCAAAATTCAAGAATGCCAAATACTTCAGTAAGCTTGATGCATCATCAGGATTCTGGCAAATGAAATTGGACACCAAAACGTCGAAGTTGACTTGCTTTAACAATCATTTGGCCGATATAGGGTCTTGCGACTCCCATTCGGAATATCCTCTGCTCTCGAAGTATATCACAAGGCAATTCACATGATATTTGAACATATTAATGGAGTATCTACTAGTATGGATGACATTATTGTATGGGGTAGTACCCTTAAAAAACACAATGAAAGACTGCGAAAATTGCTTGAGGCAACAAGACAGTCAAATTCAAAGCTGAACCATGACAAATGTGTCTGTGGCATCCAGTCATTAACATTCATAGGTGATGCTGTGCCCGCTGAAGGCACCAAACCTGATCCGTTAAAAGTGAAGGCAATACAGAGCTTACAGACGCCTGAATCAAAGAAAGTCATACAGCGTTTCTTAGGAATGGTGAATTAACAGAGACGATACATTCCAGGTCTGTCTACCAAAACAGTCAATCTGAGACAGTTACTTGATGAAAAAAACGAGTTAAAAGGAGTGACGTGCAGCAGGAATCCTTTGAAGCATTAAAGGATATTTTGATCAGTGAACCTTTATTACGGTTTTATGACAGTGAGCGCGAAATCAAAGTCTCAGCTGACGCATCCCAATTTGGTTTAGGAGCTGTAATACTACAAAAACATGCAGACACATGGTAACCTGTAGCATACACTTCACGTGCGTTAACATCTGCTGAAACGCGTTACGCTCAAATTGAGGAGTCACTCGGGATATCTTCTGCATGAGAATGATTTCATCAGTATATCTACGGTCAGCGGGTTCTAGTCGAAACTAGTCAAGGGCATATGATATGAAAAATGTCCTTGAGGATCATTCTGATTCGAGAGATCGAAACTTAAATTCTGTGTAAAATTACTTTCCTTTTTAAAGAAAGGGAGATGTAATGATTGTGGTGTGTAATCTTGTATCCCTTGATATAACTCTTATTCAGAAGGTGATATAATAAAAATCGTATGTTTTATGTTCGTTGCACATGGCCATTAGTTTTGTGTTACTCTCCCGAAAAATCAAATAAAAACAATACAAAAGCCCTATTAGCAGAATGAAATTAGAGATGAGTACCAGTTTATTCAATCATCTCATACAGAAGTTTGCAAATTATTCGTAGGTAGTAATGAAAGCGTCTAAATGATCAAGATCACACACTCTGATAAAATGTCAAAGTGAGAACGAAAATCTCAGTTTGCAAAGGGAAAATCAAAGGCCTGAAGGGCCTGTGGGAAGGCTCACTGCTTGTGTTAATTTGAAAATGTAGGTTCGGAAAACTAAATTAGATTTCTGATATGTTAAAAGGCAATTCATTGGAATTTAGAAAAGAATGGGGTGTGTTTAATATTTCTTTTGTGTATCTGTATAAACAATCTCCTGCATACAATACAGAATCCATATCAATACTTTTCCAACAGTAGCTATCAAATGGTTTTAATAATGCATTTGAAAAAATGCAAACACCATGGTACACACTGTCTTCTGTGTGAAAATTGACTGAATATTTGATGACCCTGGTGAAAATATCCATTTCAGGATATTTTATAAACTGGTAACGTGGTGGTCCAAGATTCCTTTCCGCATCTCCACATAAAAGTTATCAACATGAACAACCTATATGAAAGCTTCACAAGCAAACCTTCATATTCTGATGTTTCTCCAAAATCGAAAGAATTGATTAGTGATGTAGTCTGATCAAATAAGGTGTGAATGGACAGCTTTTTTATTATTTTGATATTTGATCTGCTGTCTTGGGAGACGCAAAATAAAAATCTTTAAAAGGCTCCATAGAGACGTGCAATATGTCGCACTAAGTAGTGATGTACAACTCCAGTCAATTTTAATATCTCCAGTTCAATAGTTATGATTTATGGATAACAAAACATACATGACCTACTTATAGATTTACGCATATATTGACTTGAGTTATGTTCGATTCTCATATAGCTTTCAATCAACAATATAAATAATCAATAAATAGCATTATAAACGGTGTTGCGTGATCTAGATTTCATCAATCTAAAAAATACAACACAGAAACACAACAAACATAACGGTCAGATGACCTAATTAACCGTTAAACATGTTTATCAATACACTGCTTGCATAAGATGACAGATTGGCGCATTTTTCTATAAACAACAAATGTAGCCCCGAACCTAATTTCGTTATTTTACTATCAAAATTAAAAGAGGACAATCCATAGTGAATAAAATTTCACTAACAATCACTATTTACTCAAACAACGAGTTATAATATCGAAAACATGGCAATATTTCACCCCATTAATGATTACATGTCGAATGGTGTTAGAGATTATATCCCCCCCTTCACCAGATGACGTCACTATGCATATTAGTAAATGCGTAAAAAAAATTTTATCAATGAAAATTGCCACGTTTTTTTAAAGCACAGCGAGATAGTGTATTCTTCCGCATTTCCATGCAAATTGTATCAGCAATAAATAAAAAACTTTGAAACTTATGTTGCATAATACGTCCTCTGCTGCGGTAAATACTTGTTGAAAGTTGTGAACTATATTTATCGGTCGGATGAATATGGCAGTTCCTGCCATATGTAGTTTGTATTACACATTGCTGGGGCTGCACGACAGCTAAGGAAGTCAGAGCTTTGCTCGCCTTCCAAAAACATGTTTTAACAAAAAGTACAATTTTGAGTTACGTTTTGCCCCCAACACCAATTTTTTCAATAAGTAGTTTTAAAACAATATTATTTAACATTAGAAACTACCATAGTTTGTTCATTATTATTAATTTGATACAAGATAAGACATTTGCTATTTACATTTAGACAATTCTCCATGTTTCACTCAGTTACTCCAAACTTACTAAATTAAAATCACCCAATTAAATCTTTGATTATAAGATTTCACTCAGTTATTTTAATTTTGAAAAGTTTTCACCCTATTCAGTCAATTCTTATCTGGGGCACTGAAAGGTTTGAATTTTCTGCTAGCCCGACTATAAACAATTTCTATTAGCCCAAATTCATTTTTAATAGACAAATCTATCAGACTAGTGTTAAGTTTGATCCCTGTTTGTGTCATAAATTTAGTATATCATGAGATTTCCTATAATATGTAGGGTTACAGTCAACTGTTGTGTACATACTTTTGGGCATATTAAAATTGAAGTTCATAGCCAAAGCCGTTTTAAGGGATTTTCCCAATTTCCAAAGGATACGAGTGTCATGCTCATGCAGCACACACCAATGATGAGGGATTCTGTTGACTCTTGGGCAACAATGAAGTCTTAGATTCCAATAAAGACTTCTCTCCCACTTTCTCCAATGATAAAGCCAGCTGACAAATTTTAAAATAATATATATAAAACATATATATGGAAAAAATTGCCAGGGCATATTTTGAGTAGAGATGACAGATTATTGCAGTTAACATTCTCAACTGGGCTGACACTTATCCATGGATTATTGTATACGCAAAATATTGATTAAAACTGTAAGAAAAAACAAAAAAACTTAGTAACTGCACGACCTAAAAACAAGAGAGCAAATAGACGGAGAAAAAGCCACTCTGTCGCCCTTTAACCTGCGACATAAACCACTGCTGGCATTAATCAATGGTAAGAAGGAGCGTATTCAGAATTGGTAACTGCGGAGGCGGGTTTTGAAACACTCCACAGATGGTGCCAAAACTTGCTTGTCTGATAATTATTCCAGTCTTTCAATGTTAATATAAAATATGAGGGTTTGTGATGGACAGTTTTGCCATGGTTAACAACAAAACTTGCTCATAGCAAAACTGTCCATGTTTTAGCAGTTCTTGATTTTTTTTTTAATGTCTTAGATTTGTGTAAGAGGATGTATGGCTGGCACCAGCCCCTTAACCTCTTAAAAGAAAAAGGTCAGTCACAGGTCTAGGTGGAATTTTCTAGGACTTCAGCATATCTGTGACATGGCCGACAGTCCTCGGCCTGTAGTTGATGTTGATGACATGTGCAGCCATTCTCAGTATTTCTATGACGCATCTGAGGAATGGATTCAAGATGATCATTCCATATTCTAATGTTGACAAGCGAGATGAAGGCTAACTGCCTGGTATGTAATTGGGGCAGTGGTGTAGATTTTGATTTTGGGGTAGCTGAATTTGAGAACATATTGTATGTGCTGGTATTTGCCATCTATTTTAAATATTAAAGTGACACTTATTAATTGATAAATTAAATACATAACACAATTTAACACAGCAATACGGGTGTGCTGGGCGGATGGGGATACAGCTGTCAAGCCCATGATAATTATAGTTGTTTTTGTTGTTGTTTTTGCATGGACTTCCAAATTTATTTCAATTAACCTGATATAGTATACGTCCGTTTTTCCTGCTGACAATCCACATTTTCTCACACATTCTTCTCTTGTCCAACCTGGTGGTAAACCAGGACAACCAGCCTTTCTTTTAATATCTACTGCGTCCATCTCGAAGAAAGAAATCGACGCAACCTTAAACCGGAAATACTTTATTATTTTGAACGGTGTCTATGGAAATTATACACTTCTATGAGATGTACTCTTTGCCACTGAACATGTTTTCAGCAAAAATTATTTTGAGCCAATCAAGTTGATTAGAAGCATTAAGTGCAAAGTACCCGGAAGTTATCTAAGGATGAGGAAGAAAAGTGACAAAATAGATAAACAATGGTAATTAACTATGATTGTTGTTGATTAAGAAGATAACATCAAACCAGGAAAGTTTATAAATTATCATAAGTGTACTGTTTTACGTTAAAACGGAAGTCCGTTATGGAAGCTGTTTATTCAACTGCTTTTGACCACATACACCATGGTGAGGATAAGAATAGAGAGGTATGTATCTTCAACATAGATTTTATTTTATCATCTATATATACATTTCCTTTTTTCAAACTGTCATGACGGATTCAATTAAACGACGCTTACGCTGGATGGACAGCTTTTTGCGGTCTCACTATTTAGGGTCAAGAAGCAACAAGAAGCGTCCAGAGCTTTATTATTATTGAAGTGAATGTACATAGATCACTTACAACAGCCTCGCTGTTAAGCTAGCTTTTATAGCGACATGGTTGAAATGCACTGACTGTATTGGAAGTTAAGCAACGAAGTACAGGGTTAGTACTTGGATGGGTGACCACGGTCACTTAAATGGCAATGAGGATTAACTTTCAAACTTACGTCTGCTAGAGTCTCTCTTTCCTTGGGATGGGGCAGGTTATGGCCATGAACTGTGGAAAGCCACAGACTGTGCAGTTAGGGCTAAGCCCTAAAGATTAAAGAGCGGAGGAATGTAGTGAATGTACCTAGGTCACTTACAACAGCCTCGCTGTTAAGCTAGCTTTTATAGTGACATGGTTGAATTGCACTGACTGTATTGGAAGTTAAAGGGGAATGCAACCCTGTGTATAAAACAGGATAATATGAATAGCTATGAGTTCAGCTTTCTATTAATAGTGTCAATAAGCATAAATTCGTGTCCATAATGATATATCAGCTGGTTTTGTAATGGTCATTTTCGCACACCGACTTTGTGGTGGAAGTCGCCATATTGGATACCTGCGTGATGTCATAACTGCACTTCTGGTTTAAAACATAATTAATTGATACGCTACAGCAGATATAGAAACGTGCAATTATAGTCACTGGCAAAAGTACTCGCAAGAATAATAAAATGGATTTCAATAACAGAGAAGGACTTGTGGCCTACAACTTTAAACCAGAATTTTTGGAAGCAGAGTTAAATGAATTAGAAAATGAGAGAAATAGTGAGACGGCACAGTCTTTCACATATGTGAAAGATTTTTGCAGCTGCGAAAACTGTGTAATGATGCCTTCGTCTGACGAAAATATGTGCTGCAGATGCAATGACCTTACTACTGGAAATTTAGAAGATTTAGAATGTATCACAGAAATAATACAGAGAAACACAGCAATGTCTTATGAAGCTTTCACCCAAAAAGATGATAACTGTTAAACAGTCACACCGATCATGAACCAGAGATCAAACCTGAAACCCATGAATCATGAGTCTGACATCTTATCATGTAGCCTGACATTGATGATTGAATTTCAAAATAATAAAATTACCCTTAGCTTGATAAAAAAAAAGAGTAATTTTTGCAGTCAGTGTTGATGTAGATCCAGGCAAGCCTCCACATTCATGCTGTGCTATCAGGGTATAATGTTTGTCGGTATAGAGTGGTTTCGCCCTAATATACGTTTCGCCCTAGGTGGTTTCGCGCGAGTGGTTTCGCCCCTATTAGTGAGTGGATTCGCCCTATACTATTTTTATAAAAAATACGTAGTAATTAGTTATCTAATAAGTCTTTTGATGTTTATTTCACAGAAAACATACTATTTTTATAAAAAATACGTAGTAATTAGTTATCTAACCCTTGATCATCTTCACCCGAACATAATAAAAATATTGTGAGCAAAGAAGGTAGTGGTCAAAATTGATCAGTATCTAATTTGCCCACAATATTCAATAGGACAACAATGACAAACATTTAAGTTAAAAACATGCAATATTACAGTTAATCCTTATATCTATTCATGCTTCGCTTAACCACTGTCTTCTGTATATATTTGCAAACATCTATATGTCTGTCTTTTAAAAATCTGTAAATAAATTGATATAAATACTATTAATTATAATAGCTCATTGACCTCACATAATTTTCTCTACATTCGTTAAAGCAGAACAGTTATCCACCGTTGTATAATATCCACCATTTGCACAAATCATGATTTTCCATAACGTCTTTGTGATTCCAAAAAGTCATAAACAGCTTAGAACAACCTGTTTTATCGACTTTTTTGAATCACAAAAACTATATCTCCAAATACATTGGACTTTTGTTTATTAAATTTGGGCTACTTTTGGGAACCACAAAAACTATATATATTTCTCAAATACATCTTTGGAATACAGCTGCTTGAATATAAATAGGATTTGAAAGCAACTGCATGTAATTAGGATTTGAAATACAGCTGCCTGTATATAGGATTTTAAACACAACTGCCTGTATATAGAGTTTTCAATACAACTGCCTGTATATAGAGTTTAAAATACAGCTGCCTGTATATAGGATTTTGAATACAGCTGCCTGTATATAGGATCTAGAATACAGCTGTCTGTAATCTAGGATTTGTAATACTGCTGCTTGTATAGAGGATTTTAAATACAACTGCCTGTATGTAGGATTTGAAATAAAGCTGCCTGTATATAGGATTTTGAACACAGCTGTCAGTAATATAGGATTTTAAATACAACTGCCTGTATATAGGATTTGAAATACAACTGTCTGTATATATGATCTAAAATACAGCTGCCTGTATGTAGGATTTTAAATACAACTGTCTGTATATAGGATTTAAATACAGCTGTCTGTAATATAGGATTTGAAATACAGCTGCCTGTTTGTAGGATTTGAGATACAGCTGCCTGTATGGTAGGATTTTGAATACAGCTGTCTGTAATATAGGATTTGAAATACAGCTGCCTGTATCTAGGATTTGAAATACAGCTGCCTGTATATAGGATTTTAAATACAACTGCCTGTATGTAGGATTTGAAATACAGCTGCCTGTATATAGGATTTTGAATACAGCTGTCTGTAATATATGATTTGAAATACAACTGCCTGTATATTGGATTTGAAATATAACTGCCTGTATATAGGATTTGAAATACAACTGCCTGTTTATAGTATAAAAAGTACAGCTGCCTGTATGTAGGATTTTAAATACAGCTGCCTGTATACAGGATTTTAAATACAACTGTCTGTTTATAGGATTTTAGATACAGCTGCCTGTAATATAAAAAAATTCTTTACCTACACACATACAATATTAAAGAAACATGCAAATTTCCAGAAGCAGCCAGAAACTGACCTAGCCAAAAGACTCGGCAGTGGTAGATCAGCTGTAAGACATAAACGTCAACCAGACAGTACCCCACAGAGTGGACAACATGACGATATGGGGAATAATAACAGCGAGTATATTGATGTATTTGACGTAAACCCTCGTCAACCACCAAAACGTAGCCAGTATGTATAATTACACTGTGTTAGCATTACTTGATCAATATATCAGCCATAGCAAACAAAATACTGCAATTTGACCTTAAGTGTTAATACCGAAGTCAAGTTTGTTTTTAATGCATAATATATTTGTCAACTTGTTTAATATTTTGAATATTAAATGAACACTCGTGTAAGATCCTCTATGTAAACATGTATATTATACATATTTAGATGGTAATGGCGGTCATATCAGATGTAAATAAATTGAATTCTTATTTAATCATGTTACAACAGTTGTGATGATATCATCAAACAGGATTAAGTGATTGATTGTCACATCTTGTTTTCCCGAGTGTCTCATGGCTAAGTAGAAATGATGATATCTTGATGGATATATAGGTCTTACTACACAGTTGAATTTGTTCTTTGTTCTACATGTATATAAAATGAGGTCTAGGATTTCAGTGGTAAAAAAAGAATTCCACATAGAATTGTTTTTTAAGTATTATTTTTCATAGCAGGAATGTATACCCACATAAAAATGCACAATAACTGGTAGGTTGACACGTTTTTGTTTTTTTTTAAAGAGGGTACAGTAACACCCTGAGATTTTTTGAAAAAAGAAGTCCTCAAATGCTCATAAATACATGCATATGTTAAAATCTATAAAAGTCACTTTTTTAACACCAATGATGTCTTATTGCAGTATATGCTATGCCAACTTTTGCTCTACTCATCTGCAGCAAGAAATCACAACAACTATGAACCATTTTGAAAATATTTAGTAGTCAAAGTACATAGGCCTTTTTTTTAAGCGTACGAATCATGTTACCATGGGGAAAATGGGGCGTAACTGTGTAGTGAGATGTTAAATGTACAAATCTCTTTGCACACTTGTACTGCAAATGTTTATAAATAGGAAATTGTTTGCCAGTTACTTGTAGAAGTACCCTCATTCTGCTTATATTCATTTTCATGATTCTTTGGCTTGTTTGTTTAGAGTTCCATGCATTTTATGCTCTTGCCATTTATAGGGGTAAGCTGGACACATTATAAGTTGCCGCCAAAGCAGTTATCCATCCGGACAAAAGTGTCTATCCGCTCCGAAATTCCCATGAAAGATATTTTTTCTTGCATACAACCCTGTGTAATATTTACCTGGGCAAAGTATTTTAGGTAGATTGTTCTATAAATAGTAAAAACTTTCATAAACTGAAGGACGTCCATGAAATTCTACTGCTTAGTAAATAGTTTGTCAAAACAATATCAAACAGTATACATATACACAGGTATCAGAAATCAAGAGGATAAATGTGTCAAAATATCAAACATTTTTATCAAGTGAAAGTAGAATCAAAATATTGTTAAATCACCAGTTTAACTAATTGGTGAATATATGTTTTAATGTTGAGAAGCTGTTAATTTTTATTTTGCTGCAAGTTCTGATAAGTACATAAAATTGTGTTGTTACCAAATTAATATTATTATAATATCTTTGTATATAAAGTTGTAGCAAGGACAAGATTGAATCTTTGAAATCCAAAACTCACAGATAGGATTTTCAATTTTACATTTAAAATTGATGTGTCAGCTTGGAGATAATGTTTGAACTTTTTTTTGGAGAAACATAATACAGTAATAGTATTGATTTTTTAAACTAATCACCATTAAGTATAAAAAGTTTACTTCACTGACTTAGACCTACGTAATAGATTTGGAAAAAAGACGAGGGTCTGCTCCCACTTGCGGTGTTCTTGTTTCTTTTTTTTATTACTCACCTGAGCAAAGATCAATGTGAGCTATTCTGATCACCTGTTGTCCGTCGTCTTGCGTCCATCTGTTAACTTTTTTGTTGTGTGCACTCTAAGCACCCGCATTTTTCTTCAGATCTTTACTAAACTTATGAAGTAGTTCTATAACCATAATATCCCGGACAAGTTCTTGAACTGGCCAAGTCGGAATATTAATGTTCAGAGTTATGACCCTTGAAACATTAAAAAATGCACTATTTGACCATGTGTGCACTATAGCACCTGCATTTTTCATTTGATTTTGACCAAACTTACACAGTAGTTATATAACCATAATATCTCAGATAAGTTCGTGAACTGGCCCAATCGGAATATAAATGTCAGAGTTATGGCCCTTGAAACATAAAAAAAGACACTATTTGACCTTGTCTGCACTGTAGCACCTGCATTTTTCATTTGATTTTGACCAAACTTACACAGTAGCTATATAACCATAATATCGGATTAATATGTCCGAGATAGGGCCCTTTAAACATTAAACACATATATTATTTGACCTTGTGTGCATTCTAGCACCTGCATTTTTCATTTGATACTCACCAAACTTACACAGTAGCTATATAACCATAATATCGGATTAATATGTCAGAGATAGGACCCTTTAAACATTAAACACATGTATTATTTGACCTTGTGTGCATTCTAGCACCTGCATTTTTCATTTGATACTCACCAAACTTACACAGTAGCTATATAACCATAATATCGGATTAATATGTCTGAGATAGGGCCCATTAAACATTAAACAAATGTATTATTTGACCTTGTGTGCATTCTAGCACCTGCATTTTTCATTTGATCCTCACCAAACTTGCACAGTAGTTATATCACCATAATATCTTTGATAAGTTGTTGAACTGGCCAAATGAGAAATTAATGTCCGAGTTATAACCCATGAAACTTTAAAAAATGCACTATTTGACCTTGTATACACTGTCTAGCACCGGCATTCTTCATTTGATTTTCACCAAATTTACGCAGTTGTTATATAATGATACTATCTTGGTTTTTGAACTGGCCAAAATGGGTAATTAATATCTGAGTTATGGGCCTTGAATCATCAGAAATTGCTCGCAGCTTTCACTTGATGTCCACCGAACTTACATAGTTATATAATATAATCATACTATCTGAAACACGCTCTTGAACTGGTCACATCAGATAATCAGCCATTGTATACTCTAGCACTTGCAGTTTTTATTTGATCCTCATTAAACTATATACCTAACTATAATATCTAAGACAAGTTTTTGAACTGGCCTTATCGGATAAATAGTGTTTGAGTTACGGCCCTTGAATTGTCAAAAATTATTTTATTTGACATTGTGAGCATCTAACACTTGTAGTTTTTATTTAATCTTTGACAGACTTACACAGTTATTGTGTAACTGTAATATTGATAATATTATCAATTGATAGATTCTCATCCAGATTTTTCTTAGAAAAGTGAGATTTGAAAATAAAAAGGAACATAAAAAGTAGCGGGCAGACGGGGATGATAATCTAGCAATTAATTTATTATGACCTTATGTTATGGAAATGATGTATATAGCTAACTTACATAAATTTCCATATTTTCGGCTCTTAAACCTAGTTTTATGTTAAGCTCGGGTTTGCATTTTTTTTGTGTTTAGCTCAGCTTTTTCTCCGTGTTTCCAATGGACAGTTAATACTTGCATTGTCTGGTTAAAGTTTTATGTTTAGCTCAGCTTATCGTCTCTTAACAAACTACACATACTAGTATCTTAGCTTAACATCTTGACTTAACATTATAAACATTAACTTAACCATTGTGTTTGCCCAGTGCTTCGAAGACAGTTATTAAGGACTTTCAATCCGTCTAATTTTATTGTAGTGGAAGGATATCATAGTATTTATATAGAATATGTTGTCGTATGAGGAAGGTAGGATATGTGCTTGAGGGTGGCGGTGGCTGTTTTGGATGAAATTTTCATACCCAGTAAAGGCACACAGAAATGATTGTCCAGTATACAAGAAACAGTTGTCCTCTTCTCCTGCACACACATCAGTATAATTATGTACATCACCATTTGGCCCTTTAGTTATTGCCCCCTAACTTAATATTGATAGACTTATGGGTGTATGTTACATATTTTCGGAGATAAGGCACTTTCCTGTAGTTGTCAACATGCTCCATTGGGGAGTTTTAGCATGAAGTCAGGTTGCACATTGTCGTTGTGTTATTGGTAATTTTAATTGTAAATCTTGCCAGCACTTCTTCTCCTAAACTTCTCAACTGACTATGGTCAAACTTGTACTACTGTCAATAGTCAAAACTCATTAGTCAAATGGCATTGCTTTAATAATACTTCAGACACAGAGGGGGCTTTCGGGTAGATCATTTCAAGTTTCAAAAGTGCACTTGTATTTGACTTATACATTGTATATTGTAGGTTGGAGCACCTAGTTATCTTTCCTTGGTTCTGCTAGGCAGATAACGAGTACTAGACACACCTCATCTCTGGATGTTAATGATTACTTCCCCACATATAATTGTAGTAAAAAGTTCATTGCAAATAATCAACTGAGCTTGCTGGATCTGGCTTCATGACTCTAATGTCCTCCTGCACCAATAATAAAACAGTTTAATATTCCTTAAAACTACATTCAGTTTGTAATGTGGTGAAGGAGAACTTAAACATCATAAAATTAAAAAGGAAAATGACTTCTGCTTATTAATATTTTTCCTTTCTACAGAAGATCAAATAGTCGGCTACCATCAAAAGATCCAGTGTGGGACGAGCAAGTTGTGAGACGAGGACATCAGAATGAAGATTCAGAGGATTACTGTTATGCCTACTCCAGTACTGTTGACAGGGAACCAGAAGTACGATCGGGACCCATCCCTCAGGTCAGTAATAATCCATAACTTAGAGGATTACTGTTATGCCTACTCCAATACTTTTGATAGGGAACCAGAAGTAAGATCGGGACCCATCCCGCAGGTCAGTAATAATCCATAACTTAGAGGATTACTGTTATGCCTACTCCAGTACTGTTGATAGGGAACCAGAAGTACCATCAGGACCCATCCCTCAGGTCAGTAATAATCCATAACTTAGAGGATTACTGTTATGCCTACTCCAATACTTTTGACAGGGAACCAGAAGTACGATCGGGACCCATCCCTCAGGTCAGTAATAATCCATAACTTAGAGGATTACTGTTATGCCTACTCCAATACTTTTGATAGGGAACCAGAAGTAAGATCGGGATCCATCCCGCAGGTCAGTAATTATCCATAACTTAGAGTATTACTGTTATGCCTACTCCAATACTGTTGACAGGGAACCAGAAATATGATCAGGACCCATCCCTCAGGTCAGTAATAATCCATAACTTAGAGTATTACTGTTATGCCTACTCCAGTACTGTTGACAGGGAACCAGAAATAAGATCAGGACCCATCCCTCAGGTCAGTAATAATCCATAACTTAGAGGATTACTGTTATGCCTACTCCAGTACTGTTGACAGGGAACCAGAAGTAAGATCAGGACCCATCCCTCAGGTCAGTTATAATCCATAACTTAGAGTATTACTTTTATGCCTACTCCAGTACTGTTAACAGGGAACCAGAAGTAAGATCGGGACCCATCCCGCAGGTCAGTAATAATCCATAACTTAGAGGATTACTGTTATGCCTACTCCAGTACTGTTGATAGGGAACCAGAAGTAAGATCGGGACCCATCCCGCAGGTCAGTAATAATCCATAACTGAGAGGATTACTGTTATGCCTACTCCAATACTGTTGATAGGGAACCAGAAAAAAGATCAGGACCCATCCCTCAGGTCAGTAATAATCCATAACTTAGAGTATTGCTGTTATGCCTACTCCAGTACTGTTGACAGGGAACCAGAAATATGATCAGACCCATCGTGCAGGTCAGTTATAATCCATAACTTAGAGTATTACTGTTATGCCTACTCCAGTACTGTTGACAGGGAACCAGAAGTAAGATCGGGACCCATCCCGCAGGTCAGTAATAATCCATAACTTAGAGGATTACTGTTATGCCTACTCCAGTACTGTTGATAGGGAACCAGAAGTACCATCAGGACCCATCGTGCAGGTCAGTAATAATCCATAACTTAGAGTATTACTGTTATGCCTACTCCAATACTTTTGATAGGGAACCAGAAGTATGATCGGGATCCATCCCGCAGGTCAGTAATAATCTGTAACTTAGAGTATTACTGTTATGCCTACTCCAGTACTGTTGATAGGGAACAAGAAGTGCGATCGGGACCCATCCCGCAGGTCAGTAATAATCCATAACTTAGAGAATTACTGTTATGCCTACTCCAGTACTTTTGATAGGGAACCAGAAGTAAGATCGGGTCCCATCCCGCAGGTCAGTAATAATCCATAACTTAGAGTATTACTGTTATGCCTACTCCAATACTTTTGATAGGGAACCAGAAGTAAGATCGGGTCCCATCCCGCAGGTCAGTAATAATCCATAACTTAGAGGATTACTGTTATGCCTACTCCAATACTGTTGACAGGGAACCAGAAATACTATCTGGACCCATCCCGCAGGTCAGTAATAATCCATAACTTAGAGGATTACTGTTATGCCTACTCCAGTACTGTTAACAGGGAACCAGAAATACTATCTGGACCCATCCCGCAGGTCAGTAATAATCCATAACTCAAAGGCTTGCTGTTATGTCTTGTAACAGTTTTATATGTTAAAAGAAACCTTTTATTTCTCATTTGAATTTGAAACTGCAATGCACTTATCATGTGAAACAAATCATTCTGTCATGAATATGTAAACAATTTACCCTTTGTGACTTTGTCATTACATCCATCTTCATTGCATCTGATCTTTATCAGCATGAGTGAAATATTGTCTACAGATTTCATCTGGGCTGAGTTCTTGTTTGTCCAACCTGACCAAGATTAACATTAAAGTAGACTTTCATTATTTACTTATTTGAACCAATAGGTGAGATATTCTGATTGCCCCATGTTATAGTCTCAGTTTTCATCCATTGAATTTTTTACTTGTGTAAACTCTACTACATATGTAACTGGATCTTCATCAATTGTACACTCTAGTTATATAAACATAACATTGTTTGTGGACACTATCTTGAATTGAACAAATCAGGTAATTAATGTCAAGTACTATGGCCCTTGAATCATCAAACACTAATTATTTTACATTGTTTACATTCTTACATCCACACTTTTCATTGGAACTTCACCAAGTAAAATCAATAATTAGATATCTGTAAGACCTTTGACAAGTTGTTGAATGTCTCGTCTACGGCATGTCAAACATTGCAATATTTTATTCTTCATTTTCTATTTGTGTTGTTTATCTTTCTATTGTGTTTGATGATTTTATATTCATGTTTATTATTTATGTTCTTGTTTAAAAATTATATATTGTTTTTTTTTTTTTTTTTTTTTTACGTTCTTAATTTTTAGCTCGCCGGGACGAAGTCCAAGGAGAGCTATTGTCATGACCCCGGCGTCGTCATCGTAGGCGTTGTCTGTAGACGCCCAGGTTAAACTTTTGTGTTTAAGTTTCAGTTATCTATGCAACCACTCATTGGATGTCAATGAAACTTTGCATGTGTGTTTACCATCATCAATGGAACACACAGAGATAAGAACCATAACTCTGGATTGCATTTTGGCACAGTTACATGTATGGCCCTTTTTGGACTTAGACACCCAGGTTAAACATTGCGTTCAGTTGCGTTTTAGGTTAAGATGTCTATGCAACCACTCATTGGATGTGAATGAAACTTCACATTTGTGTTTACCATCATCAATGGAACACACAGAGACAAGAACCATAACTCTGGATTGCATTTTGGCACAGTTATGGCCCTTTTTGGACTTAGACACCAAGGTAAAACTTTGAGTTTAGTTGCATTTAATTTAAAGATATCTATGCAACCACTCATTGGACGTGAATGAAACTTCAGATGTGTGTTCACCAGCATCAATGGAACACACAGAGACAAGAACCATAACTTTTGATTGCTTTTTGGCACAGTTATGGCCCTTTTTGGACTTAGACAACCAGGTTAAACTTTGAGTTTAGTTTCGTTTAAGTTTAAGATATCTATGCAACCACTCATTGGATGTGAATGAACTTTCACATGTGTGTTCACCATCATCAATGGAACACACACAGATAAGAACCATAACCCTGGGTTGCATTCTGGCACAGTTATGGCCTTTTTCAACTTAATTTTTATGTTAAAGTTTTTTATCAGGTAAGATATCTATGCAACCACTCATTGGATATGAATGAAACTTTGCATGTGTTTTCACCATCATCATTGAAACACACAGAGACAATAACCATAACTCTGGGTTGCATTTTGGCAGAGTTATGGCCCTTTAAGACTTAATTTTTCATCTGTAGACACCCAGGTTACACTTTTGCCTTTAGATGCGTTTAAGTTTTAAGGTTTGCCTCCAATCTCAGTCTTTGCATTGGTGGTGAGTTTTATCCCATCGGCAAGCTTTGTTGTCTTCTGACAAATCTTGTTAATCTTATTGTTTAATTAAATTTGTGTTCATTTATTTTATATGTTTGTTGTAAGTTTTTTATATTATTAGTTTAACACTAAGAATGTAAAACGAATAACACAAATATGAAATTTAACACCTGAACAATTTAATAACACATATGTTAAGTTTGATTGATTGATTGAATATTTAGCGTCATTTTTATGACATCGAGTGCTAACAGACAATCAGTTAACCTAACCGCTGTTTCTTGGGATTAACCAGTACTCGACCACACCTCGTCTCCTTAAGTAATTGATAACTTTCCCACTTGAATCAGTGGTGAGAGACGAATGATAATGAGACACAATGTCGTATATCAATCATCACAGAGACTGTTGCCGGGTAGGGGATTCGAACTCACTGACCCCTGGATTAATAGTCAGACGCGTAACCAACTGAGCTAATCGGGCCCGGCTGTTAAGTTTGAATAAGAGAAAGAGTTATTCAATATTGCAAAGTTTGGCTTGCCATTGCAGTGTTTCTCATTTGGCCATAATAAATTAATTGCTAGATAATCATCCCTGCCCGCCCCCTAAATTCATGCGGCCCCGACCCTTTTTATTTTCATAAATAAAAAAAATATAAAAAAAATAATTATTATTAAAAAAACATCAAAAATGTTAAAGATAGAAATAAAAAATAAAAAATAAATTCCTCCCGCCCTATTCGTTTTTAAGAAAAATTTTGATGATAATCTAGCAATTAATTTATAATGGCTTTCCGGTTCATTGAAAATATTTCCACTGGCTTTTAAAGTGTCTTTCCATAGATAGTTATCTTTTTCTTCAAATTTGTGGGGTTGTCCTTTTTCTCATTTTCCAATAGTTTAATGACATCCCTTAGCTCCCCTTTGTAATGTTCCGGATTAGCTATTTTGATTGCCATATGTCCGACGTTCGTAAGTTTGCAAACTTTTATGTTGTGTGCACTCTAGCATCTGTATTTTGGCATGTTATGGCCCTTGAATCATTGAAAATTGTGTTATAAGGATATCTTTGGGTCTTCACCAATCTTAAACAGTATTTATAAAACCATCATAACTTGGAGAGATTTGAGAGATTCTTAAACGGGGCTAATTGGGTAATTAAAGTCAGTGTCAAAAATTGTGTTATTTGACCTGGTGTGCACACTTACACACAGTGTTTTCAGTGAGTCTTTATATATATACACAGTGCCCCAGATAAGAATTGACTAAAAAGGGGGAAAACTCTTCAAAATTAAACTAATATTGAGTGAAATCCTATATTCAAAGAATTAAATGGGTAATTTTCACTCAGTAAGTTTATAATAATTAAGAGAAACATGGAGAATTGTCTAAATGAAAGTAATCTAAATGAAAGTAATGAAAATGTCTTATCTTGATTAAACTTTTCTATATTAAGTGCACAGTATTGTAAAATTGTTGCTATGAAAAACTCTTGATTTGCATTATCACTATTGTATCAAATGAGACTGAACAAACAGTTTCTTCTTGCACAAAATGCAGTTGCCTGCAATTTATAATTTCTGGTCTAATTCGTTGTTGACAATTTTAATAGAATTGTTTTAAAACTACTTATTGAAGAAACTGGTGTTGGAGCAAAAAGTAACTTAAAATTATAATTGGATTTGGGTTAGAATGTGTTTTTTCCTTTGCAAGTTGAGATTTTTGTTCTCACTTTGACGTTTTCTCAAAGTGTGTGATCTTGATCATCTAGACACTTTCATTATTACGTACAAATAATATGCAAACTCCTGTATGAGAAGGCTGATAAAACTGGTATTCGTCTCTACTTTCACTCTGCTAAAAGCTTGTAAGGTACAAATGAATAACTGGGCTCCAGTTTATCTGGCAGTTTGCGAAATACAGGAAATGTCTTACAATGTTTTGCGTGAAAGGAAACTTATTTACGTAATGGGTACGCTTAAAAATATTTTTTTTTGCGTTTTTTATGAAATTATTTGAGTGAAATAAGCAAATACGCAGCTTATCTAGAGCACTGTGTATAAAAGCTGATAGCTCCCGAATCAAGTCTATAACCCCCCCAATGAAAAAAGCAGGGAATTCCATGCCTGTCCCACAATCTTAGCAATTAAACGCTTACTAAAATATTTTATATTTAGCTCAGCTTTTCCTCTGTTTCTCATCCAACTACAGTGTACATAATATATAAGTGGTTCCCTGTGGCTGAGTGGTCCTAGACTCTGTCTTCTAATGACCACTTAATTCTCTGCTGAGGTTATTGGTGTAAACTTTGGTTGGTTTATACTGATTTATTTTAGTTAGATTACAATGAAAGCTTAAAGCTTATATGAACCACTCTCGAGTCCGCATCCTGGGTAGGACCAGTACTGAGTGTGGATTTTTCAGAGGCATCGAATCAAGCTTGGGATCGAGTCTTCAACCTCTGGCGTGAGCAGCCAACACTTTATTTACTACACTATCACAATACTTCCAACTTTGTGATTGTTCAACTACTCAGATTCACTCTGATGTTTTCCTCTACTAGTAAAACTGGATATGTCATGTCAGGGCTTCTAAAATTTCAAAATACAAATTGGTCCAGTCATATATAAACTGTTATATGTTAAAAAGGGTATTGAACTCCATTCCAAAAGAAAATCGTCTGTTAGCCCTCGATGGCATAAAAATGACGCTAAATATTCAATCAATCAATCCAAAAGAAAAGATTGTTTTAACGAAGCTCTTGAAGTTTTATTAATTCTTTCTTATGTAACTGAGGCCCCTCTCATTTATTCCTACCTGCATCACAATCACCCACCCCCCCCCCCCCACACACACACACTCACAATCAAAATGGAACCTGGCCACTTGCCCACATCTCAATCACTATGGCACCCCCTACCCACATCACAAACACCATATGGCACCCCCTGCCAACATCACTAACACTATGGTAGCCACCTTCCCCACCCCACCCATATCACAATGAAAATGGCACCTGACCACTTACCCACATCACAATCACCATGGCACCCCTCCCCTTTCCCCTAACCAGCACCTGGCCATTCACCCACACCTCCACCATCATGGTACCTCACTCCTACCCACATTACAAATACCACAGCACCCCATTACTTTAAAAAGTAACACATCAATTGTCATGTCATTAAATTGATGTTCAATTTAATGTTTGTTTTATTTCTCCCCATTTCCACTTTGACATTGATAGATATTACGCCCTTCAGGCATATGATCATGACACACATGGAGTATGTAATGACAAGTACCATGTGCCATATAAAACACGGCCTGCCACTTACATTGTTAATACTCCTTACCCTCGTCCAACATGTACACAGTGTTATCTAGTATAAATCTGGATCTATTTTAAACATGTGTTTAATATAAATGTGACGGAAGTATGTGGACTCACTTCTATGAGAATATTAACTAACTGAACTGACTTTGGATACATTAGAAAAAACATCATAGTAAGTTCATGGACAAACTTCCTTGTTCCTTATTTACTCTGGAGTAGCTTGTTGCTGTTTTTTCCATATATGGGGATCTATCTCTACTTGTATGAGGTGAACTTTTGGACTTGTTTTATGCTTGTTTCGGGAAAAATTATACTGAGCATAATAGACATTAAGAAGATGAAATCTTATATTCAAGGAAGTTTTAAGATTAAATTCTCTCTTATTAGCTCTACTGGCCAAAGGCTAGAAGTGCTTATGCGATGGTGTGTTGTCTGTCCTCTGTCGTCTGTTGTTTGTCGTCTGTCGTCTGTTAGCAGCACCTTCTCTGAAACCACTAGGCCAATTCAACTTTAAAACTAAATTACTAAAGGTGTTTTCTTGAGAACTGGTATGTCAGATTTGTTCATATTTGGCATAAATTATCCCTATGTGTAGGGGTTTGATTGCAGATAAGAATTTAGGGGCTAAAATTTATAAGGGGCCCTGTAAGGGGACTTAGAATTTTACATAGGGATACTATGGGAAAACAGAAAATTCTCTTTTTTTTTCATCTGTTCTTAAACCACTAGGCCAATGACACTGAAACTTCACATGAGTGTTTCTATTGCATAGGAGACTACACAGAAGATTTTTTTTTTTCGATCTGAAATTCAAGATGGCCGCCATTACTAAAAATCGTCCAAAACTTAAAAAAACTTCTTCTCATGAACGGCCCAATAGATTTTCAAAATGTTTATGTAGTAATGATGACCAACTATAGTTCTGTTAGATTTGTTCAAATGGTGTCCCTAGGGTTAAAAATGACCCTGCCTCGAGAGTACAATTAGGGGACACATGTCAATATAATATTTTTTTTTTTTTTTTTTACCTATATCTTCACTAAAGCATTGTTAGGTAAAGGAGGGTAAGATTTGTAAAAATGACTGGATTCCTATGTCTTAAGGGGTCAGGAGGGGCCCCAAAAGGGTACAAATTGGGAAAACAGAAAATTCTCTTTTTTTTCATTTATTCTGAAACCACTAGGCCAATTAAACTGAAACTTCACATGGATGTTTCTATTGCATAGGAGACTATACAAAATATTTATTTTTTCTATCTAAAATTCAAGATGGCCACCATTACTAAAAATATTCCAAATCTTAAAAAATCTTCTTCTCATGAACAGTCCAACAGATTTTCAAAATGTTTATGTAGTAATGATGACCAACTATAGTTTTGTTAGATTTGTTCAAATGGTGTCCCTAGAGTTGAAAATGACCCCATCCCGATGTTTCTACTGCATAGTAGAATTTCAAAAAGTGCTATGGCCACTCTGAGTCAGTAGAGCGTCCTCAGGCCCTCTTGGGCCTCTTGTTTTTGGATTGTTTTTTTTATTGACAAAAGGTAATTTGTTCTCATTTCTATGTGCTTGAAGTATAAATATGTTCTTATTTCAGGATTAATTTAATATGCATTTAGTATAAATCTGTTCTTATTTCAGGATAAATATCTTCTTGTTTTAGGATTAATTTAATATGCATTTAGTATAAATCTGTTCTTATTTCAGGATATATATCTTCTTGTTTTAGGATTAATTTAATATGTATTTAGTATAAATTTGTTCTTATTTCAGGATAAATCTTTTCTTGTTTTAGAATTAATTTCTGTAAGCACAGTTAAGGATCAGTTTTTGTATGCAATACATACATTAAGAGTTATACTGTTAAATATCCATGATAATGAAGAATAACATAATTGTTTCATTTGATAATGTCTGACAGGCTGATGTAGATTATGTTTTATTACCTATATTTTCAGAGATCCGTGTCATTGACAGAGGACTATTCTCAGCCCCAGGATAGATTATCACAGTCAGCCCTTAGCAGTAGTGCAGGGTCCCAGGACTACACGGAGCCTTACCAGTCTCACACACAGGGTGGGTCACCAGATTTACCTCTAAGCTTAATTGCAGCTTTATTTTACTAGCTCAGTAGGTAACAGGTCTAACTGTCGATCCAGGGGTCATGAGTAGAATCCATGTCCGGTCACAGTCTCTCAACGACAGCCATGAATCTCCCAGCATTGAATATGTGGAGAAGTAGTCATTAACTTAAACAAAAACGGCTTAAACGCCATACAAAAAAAAAATCTGTATGCCGGTAGTAGAAATGTTAAACATTCTCCAGGAAAAGTTCTGCTTTATTACACCAAGTTATGTCCTTTATTTTTTTTTCATTTAACTTGAAACTTAAATGCACTGAATTATCATTAAAATATGTATGAGGAAGAAATAAAATGTAGAAATCAAGTAGGGATTTCACCTAGCCTGCCGCTGTTTATTCTGTAAACAAAGAAGATATGAAAGGATATCTAGAAGTCGGTGGAGAAATGTAATAAATTATTTGTTTATGTGAGTACATTACTGTTTTATTTGCACAACTTAAGTATTAATGTATTTGCTATCGATATCCAGTATTTTGTAGCATTTCTTGTGTGGAGCGCGTGGTCCAGTGGTAGAGCACCAAACCCATGATCGGAGGGTTGTGGGTTCGATCCTCTGCCACGGCTATGTGTGGTGTCCTTGAGCAAGACACTTTTCCGCATATGCTTAGTACTGGTTCTAACCAGGAAGTCTTTGAGCGTGATTTGCGTAAATTGTGAGAACTTGTTTCACAATCGAAGTAGAATAAACAAGTTTAAACTTAAACTTATAAACTTTTTTAATCTAAGTAATAATGTTACGGTATCCATAGCAGCATGCATACATGGGGTAACGCTGTAGCTCGAAACATTGAGCAATTTGATAGGTGTCTGTGTTTTTTGTTTATTTAATTAATGGGGTTAAACTCCATTTTTAACACGTTTCAGGTTATATAAAGGCATATGCAGTTTTTATTGTTTGAGGAATACCTCAGAATGAATCTGAGTCGAACCACCGTCCTTCAGCAAGTAACTGGCAAATTTTTTCAAATTAAGTTTTTGGAGCAAGTAGAACTTGAACCTGTAGCAGTGAGAAGTATGTAATATTGAGACAGTGCCTTAAGACCACTCAGACATGGAGGACCCCTGGTGTCTGTGCTGAATATAACAATGTTTCTTGTAAAATTTTGGGGAACTAATATATTATGGAGGTAAAGTCATCACTGCATATATCATTACAGTGATAACATTTCATGCAAGTGTTACGAATTCAAACAACTTACATTGAAACAGTATTATGTTATGTACAAAGTAAAAAATGGTGGCTATACAGTTTTGTGTCAGTATTAGCAAGAGAGTAGTCAAGACGATGGAATGGCTTAGTAAAATTTGAGAAAATTGTCTGTTGCATGTTCACTAGCCTACAAGCAGTATAGTGAGGGATAACAAACCATAATGGCTGCCGGCAGGTGTGGTCGCCCTGGGTCAAAATCAGGCAAATATAATGTTGACTTGGTAAAATAACTCCTTGGCAAGGATCGTTTTATCCCAAATTATGAATTCTGCTACAGACTGGATTGTGAATTCCTGTACAATACACAGGATAATTGCATATGAGTTATTTGAGTGCTCACTGGGTTTCCTTGTTGCCAAAAAGAGTAAGAAATAGAGCGATGTGTAACAGAATAATGAAGATTTCTCATAAAAAGAATTGTCGTCTTGATGTTTCAACGAAAATTTGACCTATGGTGGATGGCCGTACATGATGTGTTTTGAATGACTATATAGTTTTTCTTCAAATTTTACAAACAGTTATATGAAGTACTTCAAATATTTTCATGAGAATTTTCCACAAAATATATAATAACTTGCAATGATTTGTTTGTTTTTGAAAATAGTTCCTCTGGACCCTGGTGGTGTATATGCATTAGCAAAAGATGTACCGACACCAGAACTAACAAGAGTGGGTAAGCATAATTAACCATTTTTATGCCCCCACCATTTGAACAATGGTTTAGGGGAATTAAGTGGTACCACTGTCTGTCAGTCCATCAATATTTTTTGTGTTATAAAATACAGGCCAAGTTTGATGTTTGTCACACCCAGTTACAAGATTTAACTAAATTTTTCGCTAAAAAATTTGTTTCCAATTAATAGCGGGGTCACTTGTTCTGACATACACATTTCTAGTTAGTTCTTGTAACCTTAAAGGAACTGGAGGAGGATTTTGATGAAAATCTTTAGTAAATAAATTGACCTATCAGTAAGATATTAACTCCACTGATATAAAATATATGCAGATCTATAAAACTTGCAGACTACAAATATTATCCTCGAGATGCCGAAGCTTCTAATATTATTTTAGTCTTGACTTTGGTATGACCTGGCTGGGGAGCAAAACCACAACCTTCAGCATGTGAGGTGGATGCTCTCTCTACCACTAGACAACCATGCAATTATGCTAACAGTACTAAACATTGAAGAATTCTAAAAATCCATTTCAATCTTGTGTTCCAGATATTAAAAAAAAAGTGTTAGCATTGAAATTTTTTACATTCAGCATTTCTTTAAAAGATTAAGATTATAAAAACTAGTATAGATTTTTTAGTAAAAAAATGAGTATAGAATACTGAGTATAAAAACTAGTACAGAATACGTAGTATAAAAAAACCCAGATTGAATATAAAACCCAGCATAGAATATTGAGTATAAAAAAAAAGTATAGACTATTGAGTATAAAAAACAGCATAGAAAATTGAGTATAAAAAACAGTATAGAATATTGAGTATAAAAACCAGCATGTAACATTGAGTTATAAAATCCAGCATATAAAATTGAGTTATAAAAAACAGCATAGAATACTGAGTATAAAAAACAGCATAGACAATTGAGTTATAAAAACATTATAGAATATTGAGTAAAAAAATCGGTATATAATACTGAGTACACAAAACAGTACAGAATATTGAGTTTCATAATTTAAATGTGTGAGTGAAGAAGACCAGAGTAGTTCTTTAATGTATGGAGCGATAAAAAATATTTGTTACATTCAGAAATCTGAACTGTTTATTAATATTCTTTTGATTTGGTCATTGGATCTGAATATGTTGAAAATTGCTTTTAAATTCAGCTGGTATTAAATTTTTACTATAACAAGAACTTTTCTTGAGCACCGAATACATATTCATACATGGATATAGAATTGGTTTTTAATGGAGCATTAAAGGCAACATGTCAGGAAAAATTGCTTTTAATGTCTAAAAAAAATGTAATACATTTAAAATGAATAAAAAGCACCTAATTATCATTTATAACTTGATATGAGAGATTTGGAATTTCAAATATTCCAAAATATAACAAAAACAATATTTTTATTGGAGTAGCAAAATCAAACTGTAATCACAATTTTAAATTAGGGATAACTTTTATAGCTGAAATGAGGCTGATGAGAAAACGTTAATCCCAAGGGACATAATTTTCTATTTTGAACCGAAAAAGCCATGAATGATTCTTATTATTGCATTTCATACACACTGAATGATTACTTGACTTACCATTATCTTTTTTCACCATTGCTTTATATGGTATCAATATTATAATTTGTGTCATATATATATTTATATATCACGTCATAGTTAGTTCTAATGTAACAGCGCGATAATTTTATATTGTCTGCGATAACAGTTATTCCAATAGACGGAATTTTCTATCTAAACCAAAAAAGCTGTGTAAAATTATTTTTCTTTCATACCAAACATATTAAATACTTATTTTATTTGATATTATATCCATTATCTATTACATTTTTTTACAACAATAGCATTTAAGACTTCAGGTTACATATACTACATCATACATTTTTATACATCACATCATAGCATGGTAGGATGAACATGTGGACGGGGTGTAGGATGAAATATACATGTATGTACACAGTAAAAATATGTGGAAATCCTTGTCCTGTATGCAATAAAGAAATATCACCCACCTGTATTAACATCCATAGCTGGTATGCGAGGAAAGTTTGGATATCACCTTTCGGTAAACCACTATTATGATTTTTGCAAGTTTCCATGGCAATCAGAACTCAATGAATAGTAACCCATCTCCTGCATACATTTTTTTGATTATAGGTAGCAGGGACCAGTACAGTCATCTAGAATCCACTACTCAAACTTTACAAGACACTTCACTTCACCATGCTGATGAATCCTATGATCATTTAAATATGTGGTCAAATAAAAAAGTTTCTACAAAGAGTACGAGTTCTGGTCCAGGTTCTGGCCCAACCTCGCCTCATCGCAAAGGATCGAACACCTCAGACGAAGTTTTTGGAACAGCAATGACAAACATCAACAAATTTCAGTCAAACAAGTATGAAGATCTGCCACCAAACTATGAGGAACCCTGGGATTCTCAGGAGAGACAGCGAAAGTTTTCGTTATTACTTGAAAAGGCTGAGAAAAAAGATGAGAAAAGACAGTCAGTAGATAACACCCCATCTCAGGTAAACCCATCGTCAAACAAAGCAGCTAGAACAAATAATGCAGTGGGTGTGAGATCTGGGGTTAACTTAGCTGATAACTCAGCAATTTCTGACAGTTCTGTTTATGAAATGGCATGGTCAAATCAGCAGAGCCATGCAAATAGTGATATGGACGATGGTACATATAAAGAACCTTCGAGTTTTATTTCTCCTGCTGTAACTTCTCCAGTACGGCCGCATCATCGTCAGATAGTGTCCAACTACGAAGATGCGTGGGACACACCGCAAAAACAGAAGGAGTTTAAAGAAAAATTAGCTCAAGCCAGAAAACAACGCACAAGTCAGGGACAGGTACAATGTGAGGAAATCTTTACACAGAGAAGTCGTACTTCTGACATGGATAGAGCCCCTGAAGAAAAATATCCAATTCAGAATACACAATCTCCAAATATTTCCCCTATTCGTAAGTATTTTTTGTTTTTATTTACTTAACATAGTACACTGAACTTTGAATTTCTATACATATTTCTCCATATTTAAAGGGAGTATCAGAAAAAAAATGGTATAAATGTCTTAAAAAATAAAAATATTTTTAAAATGACTATTAAGCATCTCATTATCATAAATAAATAAAGCCTAAATGGTTTGGTATAGCAAATCCTCCAAAATGTGACTAAATCACTGTTTCAGTAGAAGTTCAAAACTTGAAACGAAATCCCCATTCTAAAATATACAGCACTTAAATACTGCTTGACAACCTTCACACCATCATTCAGACTCTTTCTAAGATGAAACAAATTTTATGACGTGTAAATTTTATATGTGACAGATCAAACTGAAATTAAAATAAAAACATATGACTCATTTTATTCGTCACAAAATATTTTGCAATTTTAAGCAGGAAATCTGAGTCTAACCTAGGCATGTTGCCCAAGTAAGGAAACCGTTTTTTCAATATATTATTTTGGCATGTTTAAATAGATATCATATATATGGGGCCAATGAGTATATACAGGTCTGATATATTGGGGAAGTTTTTTTTTAGCAAATTTTAAAATTTTGAAACTCCTGATATATTCCCTTTAAAGTCCGTGCACATGAAACACATGCAATCAGCCTTGATTGAGGGTATCAAAATCTAGTCATTTATGGTGCTGATAATGTAAAGAATTATAGATGCCATCTTGATCTCCATTTGCATATCCACACAGGGGTAAACCTGTGTGCTTTTCCATACATCTGTCTATGTATTTGTGTCTGTGTCTGTAACTTTGTCACCTTTGGATAAATTTCAAAAACACCAATTCGTCAACCTGACATGACAATGTGTCGAGCCTAAGACCCACATCCGTACCTTAAAGGTAAAGGTCACACTTTAAGTTTGTTTGACAACACTGAGTGTGTGAGATTTTATGTCTGGTTGGTAACTTTGTCTTTCATTGAGGGATTTAAAATATCTTGACACAAGTGATCAACATGTTATGACCTGCATTTACCTGTAGAAATATCCAGACTTTTACATAAGATGTCGAGGTCCAGGTCACATTTTAATGTTAAAAAAACATTAAATTGCATGTCTAGTCTGAAACATAAGTCCATAACTATTGATATTCATTGATACATCGCTACCTATCATAAAATATATCTTTATTTTAACAGACCATTTGTGGGGCATGTGACACTTATCAGTGACATTTCTTGTTTTATCTTATCTTGCATTTTTTGTATGAAGGAAATATTTTGAAATTTGAAATTATGTAAGTATTTCTTAACAATTACAATGGCAAGAAATAATTTTTAGCTCTACTGGCCAAAGGCCAGAAGTGCTTATGCGATGGCGCATTGTCCGTCATCGGTTGTCTGTTATCTGTTAGCAGCACTTTCTCTGAAACCACTTAGCCAATTAAACTGAAACTTCATATGGATGTTTCCATTGCATACATGTAGAAGACTATACAGAAGATTTTTTTTTTTCAAAGTGAAATTCAAGATGACCACCTTTACTAAAAATAGTCCAAAACTTACAAAATATTCTTCTCATGAACGTCCAAACAGATTTTCAAAATGCTTATGTAGTAATGATGACCAAGTATAGTTTTGTTAGATTTGTTCAAATGGTGTCCCTAGGGTTAAAAATGACCCCGCGACAAGGGTTCAGTTAGGAGGACAAATGTCATTATAATAATTTTTTTTTTCTTTTTTAAAAATGGAAATTATTTTGCCTATATCTTTACAGAAGTATTGTTTGGTGAAGGAGGTTCAGAATAAGTTTGTAAAAACGACTGGGTTCCACTGTCTAAAGGGGTCAGGAGGGGCCCCAAAAGGGTAAAAATTAGGAATTACTAAAATCGTTTTCTTAAGAACCGGTATGTCAGATTTGTTCATATTTGGCATAAATTATCCCTATGTGTAGAGGGTTTGATTGCAGATAAGAATTTAGGGGCTAAAATTTATAAAGGCCCAGTAAGGGAACTAAGAATTTTACATATTCTCTTTTTTTTCATCTATTCTGAAATCACAAGGCCAATTAAACTGAAACTTTGCATGGATGTTTCTATTGCATAGGAGAATTTCAAAAAGTGCTTTGGCCACTATGAGTCAGTAGAGCTTCCTCAGGCCCTCTTGGGCCTCTTGTTTTTTAAGGGAACAAGAAGTAAATATAAGAAATACTTTCACTGGACAGGAAGTATTTGCGACGAGCAACATAGACACAATGTGTCACAACTCCACACAGCACCACTACAGCATCAGCAAATGTCTTATTATTGCACATGCCATGTTTTATTTTACAGGCCGAAGGACTCGGACTGAACAAGAAAACATGAATATTGAGCGCTCTGAGAGCTGTAGATCCCTGGGAGCTTTGGCGGAGAAAATTGACAAAAGCATACCCCTCGAAGATCAAAAGTAAGCCACTGTGTGATCTACTGTTACAAGCAGCCCTAATTATGAGACCAACTGTAACCTGTATTTAGAGATTAACTTTACAGAGAGGTTACAGTGATCTAGACTATTGTAGTGTGTGCTGGTATGGTAAACTCTATTATTAAACATCATTAAGCATTCCCATGATGCACTCTTGTTGGCCATCACTTTCTATCTAAAGGGTCCACCTTAGCCATCTCAAGATCACTTACTTCTTAGGGTTAAGGTCGTAGGTTCAAGTACCACTCACTCCAAATACCTTATCTGAGAAAGTTTACCAGTTACTTGCAAAAAGGTTCAGTCTGGAGTCTTCCTCCCCATTAAAAAAAAGACAACATAAGATAAGATTTTGATATGTATGTTTTATAACAAACCAGGAAATCGAGTTAAGTTATTTTATCAGGTTGGAAAATAGTCAGTAACTTGATATATACAAGACAAGTCATCAAATATATTGATGAATCTGAGGCAATTGATGAATTGCAAGGTCTTTTGCATAAAGTCTATTGCATTTCTAGTTTGTATAGTTAATGGCTGTGTGGACTTTTGAAAATACAGTAATGTTTTTGTCATTCACACATCAAAGTTTTTTTGATAGACAGTGATATTTACATAGTTTGGTATTACTGAAGAAATATGATACTAGTAACAAGCTATATGATTGACACAAATACTGAAAGTAACAGCTAGCCCACCACTTGTATTTCCAATATCATCGTCAAAATATAGAGTAGCTTTAACAAAGTTTGTTATGCAACATTAAAGACAATTATGTATTGATTTGTCATTGTTATCTTATATGGTCTTTGTTATTCAAGTCCAAATCACAAGAAAAGTTTTTTGAATATTTTGAGAAAATACATTAAATGTCAGGTGACGGGTCAGTGTAAATTGCTTTGATACATGTCAGGTGACGGGTCAGCGGAAATTGCTTTGATACATGTCAGGTGACGGTTTAGCTGTTCTTTTCAGTGTACATGTCAGATGGCGTTATAGCTGTTCTGTTCAGTATACATGTCAGATGGCGTTATAGCTGTTCTTTTCAGTATACATGTCAGATGGCGTTATAGCTGTTCTGTTCAGTATACATGTCAGGTGTTGGGTCAGCTGTTCTGTTCATTATGTCAGGTGGCGGGTGAGCTGTTCTGTTCAGTATACATGTCAGGTGGCATTATAGCTGTTCTGTTCAGTATACATGTCAGGTGGTAGTATAGATAGCTCTTCTGTTTAGTATCCATGTCAGGTGGCATTATAGCTCTTCTGTTCAGTATACATGTCAGGTGGTAGTATAGCTCTTCTGTTTAGTATACATGTCAGGTGGCATTATAGCTCTTCTGTTCAGTATACATGTCAGGTGGTAGTATAGCTCTTCTGTTTAGTATACATGTCAGGTGGCGGTGAGCTCTTCTGTTCAGTATACATGTCAGGTGGTAGTATAGCTGTTCTGTTTAGTATACATGTCAGGTGGCATTATAGCTCTTCTGTTCAGTATACATGTCAAGTGGTGGGTCAGCTGTTCTGTTCAGTATACATGTCAGGTGGTAGTATAGCTGTTCTGTTTAGTATACATGTCAGGTGGCATTATAGCTCTTCTGTTCAGTATACATGTCAGGTGGCGGGTGAGCTGTTCTGTTCAGTATACATGTCAGGTTGCAGTATAGCTGTTCTGTTTAGTATACATGTCAGGTGGCATTATAGCTCTTCTGTTCAGTATACATGTCAGTTGGCGGTATAGCTGTTCTGTTCAGTATACATGTCAGGTGGCGGGTTAGCTGTTCTGTTTAGTATACATGTCAGGTGGCAATTTAGCTCTTCTGTTCAGTATACATATCAGGTGGCGGTATAGCTCTTCTGTTCAGTATACATGTCAGGTGGCGGTATAGCTGTTCTGTTCAGTATACATGTCAGGTGGCGGGTTAGCTGTTCTGTTTAGTATACATGTCAGGTGGCATTATAGCTCTTCTGTTCAGTATACATGTCAGTTGGTGGTATAGCTGTTCTGTTCAGTATACATGCCAGGTGGCTGGCAGTATAGCTGTTCTGTTCAGTATACATGTCAGGTGGCTGTATAGCAATTCTCTTCAGTATACATGTCAGGTGGCGGGTTAGCTGTTCTGTCCAGTATACATGTCAGGTGGCAGGTTAGCTGTTCTGTTCAGTATACATGTCAGGTGGCGGTATAGCTGTTCTGTTCAGTATACATGTCAGGTGGCGGGTTAGCTGTTCTGTTCAGTATACATGTCAGGTGGCATTATAGCTGTTCTGTTCAGTATACATGTCAGGTGGTGGGTTAGCTGTTCTGTTTAGTCTACGTGTCAGGTGGCAGTATAGCTGTTCTGTTCAGTATACATGTCAGGTTGCAGTATAGCTGTTCTGTTCAGTATACATATCAGGTGGCGGTATAGCTGTTCTGTTCAGTATACATGTCAGGTGGTGGGTCAGCTGTTCTGTTCAGTATACATGTCAGGTGGCGGGTTAGCTGTTCTGTTCAGTATACATGTCAGGTGGTGGGTTAGCTGTTCTGTTCAGTATACATGTCAGGTGGCATTATAACTGTTCTGATCAGTATACATGTCAAGTGGCAGGTTAGCTGTTCTGTTCAGTATACATGTCAAGTGGTGGGTTAGCTGTTCTGTTCAGTATACATGTCAGGTGGCATTATAGCTGTTATGTTCAGTATACATGTCAGGTGGCATTATAGCTGTTCTGTTCAGCATACATGTCATGTGGCGGGTTAGCTGTTCTGTTCAGTATACACATCAGGTGTCAGGTGGTGGGTTAGCTGTTCTGTTCAGGATACATGTCAGGTGGCAGGTTAGCTGTTCCATTCAGTGTACATGTCAGGTGGCGGTTTAGCTGTACCATTCAGTATACATGTTTCATTTATCATCATTTTTATTAACAACTTTTAAAAGTGAAACTCCAAGTGATAACGGTCTTACAGAACTGACATTTTCTGTGAATTTATTCATTATTCTTTAAATTTGGTTTCAGTTTCTTTCATGGTACGATAAAAAGGTCGAATGCGGAGCGAATGTTGAACGTTTTTAAGGAGGGAAGCTATCTGATACGTCGCAGTGAGACATCAAAGAAAGACTTTTCTCTCACTCTTAAGTATGTATCTGTTTATATATTGCCTTATTTTAATTAAATTACTAGTCAAAGTATCTTAATCTAATATACAAATACTATTTTCAAGAGAGCGGTTATACAGTTGATAGAGTGTTGGCAACCCATGCCAGAGGTCACGGGTTTAATCTCAGCTTGACTAGTGATCTATCAGTACTGGTTTTACCCTGGAAAAGTCACTTGAGAACATTTGATATAAATTCTGAGTTCAGTTCGCAATTAAGCGCTAAAAAGAATTAATGTAAACTTAATACTAACTAGTACATAAATATCCTGTTTTGCCTTTCCAAAAGATATGGTACAGGTAGAGATCATAATTTTTTGGAGAGCTATTTGCATGTCAGATTTTTTAATTCTCACCATAAACAAATGAAAAAGTTTTTTTTATTAAATAATTATGTTTTTTTTAGTATTAAATCAGTGCGAGTTAATTTAAGAACACATCATTTATTGAATTTCTTAAATAATAGTGCTGCTACAAAACTTTGTTACGAGTATTGGGGTTATATTGGCATCTGTCGGTCTTGCAGATTACCAAGTTTTGCCTGAGCATCTTCTGAAGTGACTGTGTAGTCAGATATGTGATCTGTAACTTTGGTACTTTACTTTGTAATTTGGGTACTTTACTGTTAAGTTTGTAGGTTGAAGTCTGGTTTAGGACTGTATGATTGCTTAATTCCTGCAATCTGTCCTTTTGTCAAAACATTCATGTTTGTGCTGTCAATTGCATGGACCGATTTTCAAATAGTTTCACAGAAGTGGTCAGCACAACATGACGATGTGTGTTGCATAACACCATGGGCGGCTATCATCTTAGGCATACAGAGACTGTGTATTGCCATATACATGTGTATAAATACGTTGGTCGTGTCAGTATTGTAATTTCCAAATGCATGTCCGCATAACCTGTGGCTAATTTGAGCAATATTTCCATATGTAAACAACACTCAAAATACCATTGATAAACATTATAGCTTGCTTCCATATATTTTTATCAATCAGTAGGGTCTGTGTGTTGCATAGCAATACTTAATTCATTTTGTTTGTTTATATTTATTTTACAGGGGCAAAAATAATCTACCAATGCATATGAAGATAGTTTGCAGACCTGATGGCTTATATGTCCTCGGAGAAAATAGTGCACCATTTTACACAATACCAGAAATGGTAGATTACTACACGTCACATGAACTTCCTGTGCAAAATGCTGAGAGGATATGTTTGCTGTATCCTATACCATGTTGACATGGAGTGAGTGGATATTTATCAAGAGAAAGAAGTCCAAACTTCAGTATGTGAAAAGAAAATATATCTATACACAAAATACTGTCAGATACACTGTAACACTCGTAAACTTCAGTGTGTGAGGAGAAAATATATCTACTCTCCCCACCCATCCATTTGAGAAGGGCATCTCTGTTCTTCAACACTTGAGAAATGGTATCTCTGTTCTTTAACCACTTGAGAAATGGTATCTCTACTATTCAACTACTTGAGAAAGTGTGGTGTATATATAATCAACTCTCTATTTATAAGACTGTTCACATGTGGGTTATTATATTTGTTTATTACCACATGACTTATGTGTTGTTTGGTTACTGTCCTAAAAATACTAAACAACTTGTTCAAGTTTATTAAAATTACAGTGTATATCAAATACGAATGTTAATACTATTTATAGACTTTTTTGGGTTTTTTTAACAAAAAACGAGAGAACTGTTCTTTCACATTGTTGCAAATCCAAGCATATACCAAAGGTATCATATGTCAGATGCATTTTTAGTTTAATGTGTATTTAGGTATGGACTTCAGAGAAAATTGTGATGAGTTTCATGGTACGTCTTCGAAGGAGAGTATCTCTGCAATTGTGAACCATTATCAAATGGACCATTGATAAATAAAAGATAAAAAGGAGTTCTCAGCAGTATTTGATTTTCATAATATGACTATGCTGATGAATGTACTGGCGGAGTTTTGGTGCTGATAATAACAAACAACTGTGTAATGTTCCCTGTAAAATTACTGTTTGTGGTAAAGTTAAATAACAATGCATGTGCTCCAAACAAGCATTTCTTAATAAAAAAACCCCAAATACATGAACATGTATACAATAATATACACGTATTTATGGACGTTGACTTAGTGCTAAAATGTTGCATTTACAAGCCATACCAATGCATATAGTGTGCAAACTTATGATTGAATTATCCAATATTTATATTTTCAAAACTTTTGTCATGGCAATTTCAATTTGGTTGATGTGTTGGTGATGGATTTTATTTTTTTAATGAAGATTTTAAATAGAGTTTATTCTGTGAATTATATAATGCACTGTTTTTGTAATACCAGCCGTAACAACTAACTTTTACATTTTCCTTTCTTTTTGTAGAATTATTATATTGATATGTTATGAAAACAATGGTAGTAAAGAATGAGAAGAATATGTGCTTCCTAATTTTATTGTTTGTAATGATTATTAAAAACATGCACATATACCAGTTGTTGATATCTCTTACATGATCTAAGTTGTTAAATAAGGGAGAGAGATGGCTATATTAACCAGTACCTGTTCAGTTGTTGTTGTTGTATGGTGTAAAGTGTTGCTTTCAACAATATTTCAGCCATATTGCGATGGTGTCTACTTGAAACAGTGTTTTAAGAACCACCACACTTTGGTATCATGACACAGACACATGGTATGATACCATACCTAGTCACATTATACTGACACCAGACCACCAAACTTAGAATTATCCTCTCTTAAAACTGAGCATCAAGCGAAGAAGCTTCTATTACCATTATTCATTTCTTTCGTATGACCCGGCCGGGGTTCATACCCACAACCATCTGCATGTGAGGCAGACTTTCTACCACTAGACGTCAGATTTTTAAAAAGAGCGGGAATACAGTATAATAAAGAACTAATTTATGACTCCTATGGTTAATGTTCACGTCAGTGGCTGCATTACAAATAATGTAGACCCGTGACAAATGGAGAAACTCGCCAAGTTTACGCATTTATGCTGGTACTACCCGTAATATGTTTTGGTACGTTTTTTGGTATGTTTCTTTTACTGTCATTTGAATTTTTGGAAATTGCTGTTCAATTTAGCAAATAACTGCATTTTATCATTGAAATTAGAGAAAACTTAATCATTATCTTTTCATCTCTAAGGG